>VUQG01029081.1:0-32088 GCA_015106755.1 Etia nguti | reverse complement strand
TTGATTACTGTAACAGCATCTTTACAGGTCTACCTAAAAAAATCAGTCAGACAACTACAGCTCATTCAGAACTCTGCTGCTCGAGTCCTCACTAAGACCAAAAAAGTGGACCACATCAGTCCAGCTCTGAGGTCTTTACACTGGCTGCCTGTCCGTCAGAGGATAGACTTTAAAGTTCTGATGCTTGTCTATAAAGCTCTGAATGGTTTAGGACCAAAATACATCAGTGACCTCCTGACCCAGTATGAACCTTCCAGATCCCTCAGGTCATCCGGATCCTGTTTTTTATCAGTTCCCAGAGTCAGAACCAGACATGGAGAAGCTGCATTCAGCTTTTATGCTCCATATATCTGGAACAAACTCCCAGAAAGCCTCAGATCAGCTGAAACACTCAGTTTATTTAAATCCAGGTTGAAGACTCACCTGTTCTCAGCTGCATTTGAATAAAGCACCAAATCCACACTGTTTTACTTTTAAGCTTAAATTTCAAAACTTACATTTTAACTACTGATTTTATCTACTGTTCCTTTCTTTTTTTCCCCCATTTTAAATCATGCTTTTTATTTGTTTTTGTTTTTTAATGTTTCTGTAAAGCACTTTGAATCACCTTGCTGTTGAATTGTGCTATATAAATAAACTTGCCTTGCCTTGCCTTGCCTAGGCATCTTGCCGAGTATTGATCTCCAAATATGTATGCATGGAAGGGCCGGGAGATCCCACAACAGAGTTCCTACTGATAGATACCCACACACACACACACACAAAATTATATCAATTATATTATAACTATATTGATGCAGACTTGCACAAAGTGACAACACAGCATCACAATGGTATTTTACTTTTATTTAGGTATTTTACTAATGCAAATTATCCAAAGGCAAAAGACCATTTCAAAAACTCTGATTAAACATTAGCAACACATAAAATGTACCAGAATATGAAAAACAAATGAAATCCATCCATCCATTTTTGTAAACACTACTCTAACTAAGGGTTGTAGGAGACTATCCCAGCTGTCATACACTGAAAATGGAGTACACCATCGACATACTGCCAGTCTATTATAGATGATAAATAAAACTTTTCAACATTACTGTGGCCTAATAAACTTCAGTTACTCCATGAGTCACCAAAGCAACAACAAATATGTCCCAGCCGTGCTCATCACTTGTTCAAATTCCCTAGAAGCACCTATATTAAAGTCTCTGCTACCTGACAGTATTAACAAAACACTTTAATTCTTGTTTTAAGTCTAGAAATTTAGTAGAATATTTGCAAATATTTTCTTTTTTTCGCTGGTGTTTTGCCTATTGACCTGTTTCCTTTTAAATAGTGCATCAAGCTCTCAGGGCCACCTGACTTTGGCTAAACAGAAACTTTTTAAACGAGGCAGTGACACGCAAGATTTATAAACTGCTGGAATCCAATACTTGCCATATAAATAAAGAAGCATTCATCCTGGGATTTAATGAATTTGAATGAGTGAAGGACAATCTTTTCATACTCTCAGAATGTAACTCTCAAAAGTGCAAAGACACCAAACACAGTACACAGAGGCAACTGGAGGCAACAGAAAAGGCGAGTCTTTATATTGCTAAGAAGAAACACAAAAACAATATATATCTAAAGTTAAGTAAAACAGTAAGTAACTCAAAAACAATAAGCTAATACTGGAATGAATATTGTGTCTCTCAGTAGGAACTTTCCAGCCCTACAGACAGAAGCATGACAGAGGTGGAGTATGACACATACAGTATACAATATGTGTACATATGTGGATAACATATGTACTGATGATGTAGGAGACATTTACTGTGATATTTCTGTGCAGACTGCTTCAGTGATGTTCCTGTTCAATGCTAAAATTCTAATGCTTATATCAAAACCATCTAAAAGCTACAAGGTGATATAACATTATATTTTAAGCACAATTCTATTATTGTTGGGTCCTGCTTCTCTAAATTTCTCTTATTAGTGGGATGACCAGATTGCCCTCAGACTTATTAACATTGCAACAGAACAGATTATGTGACATGAAAACAGATAATTCTGCTTGAGTGCAATGTCTAAATCTCTTGTGACCAAAATACCAACAATTTGATTTGCTCTGCCTCATTTGATTAGACTTCCTATTTGTCTCCTCCTACTTATTCTCAATGCACTGGTCATGGTGCTACAATGAAAACAGGACACACTTAGTCTCATACCAGTCTTTATTTCTTCATTCTTTTTAAACTGACCTGTGTATTTTGTGCCGTAATTGGCAGAAGAATGATAATGGTATAGTAATGTTTAGGTTTCAACTGATATAGGCATGCTGGTTGGCTATAAGTTAACTAGGAACTGCCTTCCCTACTATGCTGACAATTGAACCCCCTCCCTTGGCTAGAGCTTTGGTCTGCTGTTTGTAATCCGTCAGGCTCTTGTGAATGATGGTTATGGGGTGTTAAAGGTCAGCGCAGTCTAGCCTACACTGCTTAGACTGTGGATATTCTCAACCTCATTAAGAAGAAATCACTGAACTCCTCTTGGACCAGACGCATTCTCATCTGTATGCCAGGGGACACTAACACAGACATCAATGCGGCTGGTGCTTTGCTCCATCTGCTTGGCCAAAATTGACCCAAATAAAACACAAATGAAACACATATCACTGCAGCTGCTTTGCTTGGTTTAGTTTTCACATGGTGCCAGTCATAAAATCTAACTTGTGAATGCAGAAAGCTCATTTTGAATGCTGTGATCAATATTCATAAACCTGATGCAAGCCAGAATTAAGTTAAGCGTCATCTTTGGAACAAAGTAAATAAATAAAATAAATTCCGAGAAGTTTTAGAAAAAAGTGTATAAGACATTTTGCTCTTGTAGTTAAAAAGTTACAAACTCATCGCAGTACAATGAAGGAGACCATTTGGGAGCATGGATTGTAATGCACCACTTTTAATGCTTGCTAAAGAGAAAACAGCATTTGCATACTTCAATTATACATGAAAACTCATCAGCAAGCATTAAGCATAGGAGACTGCAATGCAGTGGATAATCCTTACATTCTATCTTTGCAAGAATGTCCTTTTCCAACCATGACAAACGGCTCTCTGCTCAAACACGTTTCAACAGAGGGGGCTGCATGCGGTTTCATTAAAAATGGATGGTGATCAAAATGTGGTGACAGTCTTAAAGCTCTATGTAAATAAAATTATTCTGCTTTCTTTGTAATTTCATCTGGTTGTCATGTTTATCTCTAGCTGTAGCTTTCTCTCAGCATCACGATCAAGTCTTATACATGGATAATAAATTGACTTGTGATCAAATACCCACAGGAAAGGATATACTCAGATGATTCTTTACACCCTCTATTTTTCAGAATCAGCAATCTCTTTAGTGCCACAACCATTAAAACATCCTTGCACTATTCCTATACTTGTCCTTTTTTTTCAACTCTCCAATTTCTATATCATTCTTTATTTACAGTCAATTGTCTGTTTTCAAAGGGATTTATAGAGTCCTACGAATACCCTTCCTGCTTCCAGAGGAATTAATAGAGTAAGGGGCAGCCAGCTGCTGTTAATCAAATACACTTGATCGTGAGCATTCAGGTGTGTGATAACACAATGCCAGAGACTTCCCACGATGGGAATTTTACCTCAAGGTCAAACTGTCCAGTGCTCAGAGAACGAACCTAAGACCTACATCTCTGATTCGACAGGCCTCAGTTAGCACGTTAAAAGTTCATGGCAGTACAATTAGAAAGGCTGGAGTATGACTCAAAGCTGTATCTGAACAAACCACAACAACAATGTCCTTTGAACATACGGGACCAAAGTCAAAATGTTGCACAGTGTTATATGTAACGATAAGCTGTGTTTGCAAAAAGCAGAAATGGTGTATCAGCACAAATCCCTCATAGCAACTGTCAAGCATGGTGATGGAGGCATCCTGATTTGGGACTGTTTTAGAGCCACAGGACCTAGGCACTTTGGAGTTATTGAGTTAATAATGAACTATAATTTGAACTACAGCTATGGTTTGTCCAAAACTGGGTCACACAACAGGAAAATGATTGCAAATACACCAGCAAATCCGAAATAAAATTCCTGAATGACTTACTCTTGCCCTATTCTAGCATGATATATGTTTTTTTTTGGTTTTTGTTTGGATAACTGTTCTCTTAAGGAGCACTAGGAGCTCTTTGACTTTTCCATTTTCTGGACTGACAGTGTACATCTGCAAAGAGCTGGACCAACGCCCACTAAACTGATGTGTCTTTACACACTTGGATTGCTTGTCAAAGTATCCACAGCCTGAGAAATAGGTTCAGGGCTAAGTGCCAATCATCAACATTTTAACTGTCTTGCTAAACCCCCCTGATGACGAGAGACAAAGAGATTTTAAAAATTAGAGTCAAAAATTGAGACAAATTCATATCTTTTGTATATGTCTTGTATCACCCCAAGGCCGTCTCATTAGTACAACCATTTCCATAACTTTTTCTTTGGAAGATCAGGTTAGTTGTGCACTAATTGCCACTGTGGGTCAACCTCTCTCCTCAGGTATGCCCAGACTGCCAGTGGTAATTTATTTCCTCATTGATTAGCGCTGCAGGTCTTTCCAGCCACTGACAACTGGCAATCAGCTGAAGTGAAACAGAGGTGTTTTATTATTAGAATATTGACTTCCATCTAAACTCACTTCAGTTCCACAGGTAAGCCATCTTCATAAAGTTTTCTGAGGCAAGGTGCTGTCCAGAGCAAGTTGTATTGCACAGACCCGGATGGTTGCCTTTGTGCAGCACAGGTCTCCCATCATCTAACAGGTTTGAGGAACAGGTTTTCAGGTTAGTGAGCCTTCTCTTCAGCGTTTCCTTTAAGGGGAAGAACGAGGAAGGTTCAGCAGTTGGTCGCAGAGCTATTTCCTTCACTTCTTTCTCTCAATCAGCAGATAAAAGGCCTGTGCCAGTGCCAAGCAAACAGACCCCTGCCCACTGGCTACAGACTAGATGACAGAGAACAAATCAAACAGAAAGACAAGTGCTCCCTCAGGGTTTGAGGCTCCATCAGTGATAGCAGTGATCCCAGGCAGTTTTTATCTTCCTTCCCCCCTGCCTTTTTTTGCTGCCCAGCTTGGCACTAATCCTATTGTTAAAGGTGACGGCTGGGAACACCGCGATGCTTTGAGCTCAAGTACAGAGCTCTGTGTTTTTTGGATAACACAAAGTTACTCTTACAGAACCGAGCAGATGATATGTCATTTAAGTTTTTCTTCACCTTGTCATCATTCTGTGCAGGGTTTTTTCCCCCCCCACTGCAATTCCCTCGTTAATTGGCCTCAAAGCTATTGATCTATTCAAGTGCACACATTCTTTCTTTGTCAAGCTCTGGGTTGTTTTGACAACTTAAAGTCGAATTGAAAAGAGTGACATGAAATATGGAAGACTGTGTTTATTTCACCACAGAGCAAATACCCAAAGGGGAGTGTGAGAACCCATAATCCTAACAATACTTAAGAACAAGACTGCAGAACAGTGTCTCTTGTTTGCAAAGTTGTTAAGGCAGACAAACTTCTGTTCCATCCTTTTTTTTAGGTTTCCAGTCTCCTCAATTTAACAAATATTAAACTTAAAATGTTTCATTCAACATCAAGGCTGTTGATGTTTTCCAGCATTACTCTCAAACCACCACGCTGAATAACTTGGCCTCTATAAACTTAGTTTACCCCGTGTCTTTCAATGTCTTTCGCAAGTTCTTAATTTTCGTTTGAACTATAACTTGCTTGAAGCTTTTATACATTTTCATTTTCTGTCATCACCCCTAGATCTCATACTTGATTATCTGCAGCACTCGACATCAAATAACTACAAGAAGGATCACGTACATTTCCTATTTCTAATCTAAGCCTCCTTTTTTCTTTCTTTCTTTTTTTTTGGAAGAAAGGCATTTCATAATCTTGCTTCTACTCTATAGCATAAGATTGAAAAGCCATTAATGAGAACATATGCAGGCCATACTGGAAACACAGAATTAAGTCATTAGAGATTAATGAGTTTTGGGGGGGAAGCGTATGGAGGCAGATAAATGCTGGGCGACAGGGCCAGACTGTCGGCTGGGAGACGAATCGGGCGAAAGCTGTTTTTGCCAACGCTGTCACGCTTCACCAGCCATGCTGGAGTGTTTTTGCTCCTTCAGATTAATTGTCAGTCATAACTTAAGTTCTGCAGTGTTATAACAGGACTGCCAAGACAGGGGGCTTTCACTGACATGGTTATACATGAGTACAGGAGAGAACATGTTTGATTTATCTGGCTGGAGTTGCATTAAAATTCAGCAGAGAAATTTCTAAAGGCATTGTGCACAGCAAAGCGAGCACAGTATCAGATTTCCATTTGTTTGACTGGTAAAAGTTTCCACAGTCTGACATTCAAGAGAAACTGAAAACTTCACATCCCCTAAGATCCTTTGGGGATCCCAGTGCAGGGAAACCACATTATCATACAAAAGCATCAAGCTAATAAATCAGCATTATTTCATTTTAATTCTGATTATCTTGCTAATCAATAGATTTTCACCATTACATTGCTGATGCTAAAAGTGTATGATGACTAATTACCATCAAATGGATTTTAAATGGAGATTAAATACTGCATTAAGGCCTGAATTAGAAATGCAGCTGCAGTACTGGAAGCATAAGAGGTAAACCTTTTACATTCCTTTATCTACAGTAAAAATGTTTTTTAAAAAAAGTCATTCCTGAAGTTCCAAAGATGCCAATCATTTACCACAGGGAATGCTGAAGATGGTCTTTGGAAAAGTGAAAATCTCTTTACTTTTCTTAGCTTTGGCACAGGCATATGAATATTAATATTCAACTGAGAGCTTATGTTGTATTAATGAACGTGAGCTTCTTGTGAAATTAAATGGGCATAATGCAATAGTGTTCATTACCTCGTGCTGAATTAATTAGAGCCATAAACTTTTGTGTTTTCAGAAGGAATAGATTGCGATGGAAGTTGACTTTACTGAAGTTTCATGTTGTGTTTGTGTCCAATTAAAGTTTTACCAGAGTGTGTGCTTCTGAAAAATTATCAAAATCAAATGGAAGTAATATTACAGTAACAATGGGTGCCACACTCTGAATAAAATGAGAAAGATGTTGGTGGTGACAAATCCAAGAAACATTACTGATCAGCTCTGTGCTTCTCATCTCGTCTCGACCTTTCACCAAAGAGTTGCTCAAGTTGAATCTTCAACTTTAATGCTGCTTTCGCTATCTCTGCCTCATCGGGCAGCTACTTTGAGCACAAAATTATCAGCTGGCTGCTAAACATAGTGGAATAACTAGCAGAGATGGAATGTCACTGGTTAAGCGATTTTTCTATAATGTGTGAGATGACAACCTGATGAAGTTCAAAACGGATGATCAGAATTGAGAAGAAAGGTGATTTAAGTGACCTTGAATTTGGCATGGTTGTTGATGCCAGGCAAACAGGTCTGAGTATTTCAGAAACTGATGATTTACTGTAATTTCCCCACAAAACTATCTCTAGGGTTTAGATAGCATGATTTCAAAAGGAGAGAGTATCCAATGAGGGACAGTTCTCTTTGTGAAAGTGCCTTGTTGATATCAGAGGGCAAAAGAGAATGGGCAAACTGCTATGAGCTGGTAGGAAGTAACAAAAAAAAAATTCATTACAACAAAAGTATGCAGAGCAGCATCTCTGAATGTATAATATTCCCAACCTGATGGGCTACTGCAGCAGAGGTCCACGCTGGGTGGCACTCAGCTGAAAACAGAGAACGGTTCACATGGGCTCACCAAAATTAGACTATAGGAGATTGAAAAAATGTAGCCTGGTCTGATGAGTCAGTTATGTTTGGACTGTAGTGTCAGAATTTGGAATAAACAACATGAAAGCGTGAAATCCAGCTTGCTTGAATTAAGGGTTAAGGGTGATGGTGTAATTGTGTGACTGATATTTTCTTGGAATGCTTTGGCCCGCTTATTACCAGCTGAGCATTTTACAAACCCCACAGCCTACCTGAGTATTGCCGCTGACCATGTTCATCCCTTTATGGCCACAGTGTACCCATCTTCTAATGGCTGCTTCCAGCAGGATAACACACCGTACATTATCCTGCTGGAAGCTCAGATCATCTCAAACTGGTTTCTTGAAATAATATTGAGTTGACTGTAGTCCAATCACCTCCATAATCACCAGATCTCAATCCATCCGAGCACCTTTGGGATTCAGTGGAACAGGAGATTAACATTATGAATATGCAGTAAACAAATTTGAAGCAACTGTCTGAAAAAGAGGACTCAAAAAGAGTCCTTACTAACATTTCCACTCTCTCTTACTGTCAAGGTCTATGTAAAGGCAGGACGCAAAGGCAGAGAATAGTGCATTTATTTACAGTGAATGAGATAAAAATTTCCAAAAGACCAAACAGTTGTGACAGTCCCAGTCTCCTCTTAGGCTTCCAACAGATTACAGACAGTTTCCAATCCACACGTTCTCTCCAATCAAAGACCAATGTCCATGTCAGTGAGTCCTCCAAGCAAAACCTGAGCGCAGGGAAAAGCAGTTTAATATATTTTGGTAAACAAGTCGCAGCGTAAACAAAGGCAAGGAGCTGGGCAGCACCGAGTGTTATGGTAAATTGATCCAGTGAAAACTGAAGCTCAGCCACTCCCTTAAGAAGTGGCTCCAAAGAGGTCATTAACGGCAGGTGTGTGATCATCAGCAGGTGTGCGGAAACCAGAAGGTGGAACCAGGGTCAAGTCCCACCCATGTACAAAAACGGACACCAAATGGTGGGTCACGATGGCGATGACACCTACTAGTTCTAAATAACATCTCTACTTACTCTACAGTACTACTGTTATAATACTAGCATCACTTATAATGCTTATTGTGCATGATGCTGCCTCTTCTGTAGTTTCTCTCTGTCCACTTTTCCCAGTAATGTTTAGTTTGCAAAGTGTTTACTTATTTGAATTAACGACAACGGATATGGTATGTGGCTGGATTTCAGTTTAAATGGTGGTTGTGGCTGCAGATGTTCAGTGTGTGTCAGTGCATGTGAGTTTTGTCCTGTGCCTGATGTGACTTGAAGCCTCGCAGGACACATTATGTGAGTAACATTGCCAAGACACGTTGGGCCTCCATTTTCTCCTCATTTACTATTACCATATGATGAATGAAATGGATTGATTGAAATGAGAAAAGTACAAATCTGTCTCCGAAGGGATAGATATTATCATGAAGGGCTCAATATGTTCTGATGATAATCTTATACCTAAACAATTTTTTGAGTGATTTGAGAGGATGTTCACAGACACCGCTATTTTATCTGCATCTCTTACAGCCACAATCTCTATTTCCTTCTAGACACACTGAGTACTTGCTTTAAAAGAAAAAAAAAAACTGTGGAAAAATGACTTCTCTGCCATTTCCTGGCACTCTCATCTGTGCCGTGTTTGTGTCAAGGAATGATGGGATGAAGAGGCAGAACCGGTGGAGCTGTGACTTAAAAAAAAAAAAGAAGAAGAAAGAAATCATGTGGCTGACTTTGACAGGCTTATTTCATTTGGTTTCATCAGGCTCTCGCCACAGAAAGGCCGAGTCACTGCCATCTGTGATTGGGCTGCCGGTGGACATGTACTCAATGAACAAAGCTAGTGGAGCTTAACAGTGACTTCATCCCTGGCTCACAATGACAGCAGCCAGTTTAAACTGTGTAAAAAATAATGAGGAAGCTGTTGGGTTTAACATTAAGGTCATATTTCACTCAAACCGCTTTAGATCTAGCTAAACTCTTTTGTGGAGTTCCCTTCATACTTTTGACAGAATAAAAACAGAAAATCAACTCTTGGAGCATTCTAAAGACAATCTTCTTTTTCACAAGTTTTTCCTTGATTGCCAGATCTCATTTAATCAAACAAGGGAAATGATATCATTTGAGAAGCTCCTTGTGGGTGACACTAAAGAGCAGCACACACTAAGTGGTGGACTGAAGGGAAAGCAAATGGATCAAATGTATTATTAATGAGCTGAATATGAGACGGCAGGAGTGGAATTATATATCTTTATCAGTGGGGAATGGGGGGGGGGTATGAGTCATGCTAATTACTGACCATCACTGGGGCTGATTCTGAAATCCCCAGTAGTGCAACACGAAGCTAAACATGTGACCCTGAAAGGAAAAGAAAGCCAGAGTTAAAGGTTTATGTTTCATGTAAGTCCTGTAAGCGTTATATGTCCCGTGCTATGATTCACTTAAAAAAAAGTAGCAGTTTTCTTATTTTATGGACACATTATGATTAAATTTAAATCATTAGATTCTGATGAATATGTTGCCTGAAACAAATGTGAAAGCAGCAATTTGTATTGGTAAATCACTATCAGCATCCTCAGTGGCTGCAAAAGTGAGTCAAATATAAAGTGCCAAACACTGCAGTTAGCTTCAAGTGACCATTTAAGTAACTCCAAAAGTGAGTCACTCCCACATTTAAGCAACTCATTCATTTAAATGGTACATGTAGTTGCTTAAATGGTGCATTGTTTGTGAGAAGGCTAATTTGATACTGGTATGCCAACACATGTGGGTGTAGCCAATTTCTGTCTGCTTGTCTTCACTTCAGCTGACAGGAGTGGCATCCGATGTGGTGCTGTGTGTTCAGAGATGCTCTTCTGCATACCTCGGTTGTATTAGTAGGGTTCTTTTGAGTGACTGTTGCAGTCTGGCCATCCTCCTCAGATCTGTAGTATCAACAGGGTATTATCCCAAAGAGCAATACAGCTCACTAGATATTTTCTCTTTATGGGCCATCCTTTGTAAGACCTAGAAATGGTTGTCTCAGTCTCAGTAGATCAGCAGTTTCTAATCAACTTCCTTCACCGCTCTGATGCTGAACTTTAGCATGTTATCTTGACCATGTTTACATGCTGAAATGTATTGAGTCCCTGCCATGTGATTGCCTCATTAAATATTCATATTTAGCAAATGTTTGTATATAACTTGCTAAAAGGCTTTTAGAATTAGCTGTAACTTAGTGATCTGTTCTCTTATCTAAATATACTAATTTGTAGTTCCAGAAAACCAAATTGATGAGGGCCTTAATGCTAAAATTGAGGCTTTAAAATTGGACTTTATAAGCTATGGTAAATCATAGTATGAGTGATGTGAGTCCTAAAAGACATAATACATTCTTCTGTTTCTTCTCTCTATGTCAGCACAAATGAACAATGGACTAAAGTACTGGGTAATAATAAAACTATGTGATACAATCGGGGAACACAACTTGCATCTTCTTGATGCCATTCAGCCATGTGTGCACTCAAGTGTGTTCATCTGTGTATTATTGTCACAAAAAAAAATCAATTCTTACATTACAAGTTTTTACCTTAATTTAGACTATAGATGAGGACACATCTATCTTGGGCAGATGCACCAAGGACTCTGAAAGTTTCTTACTAACTAATCCATGTTTTTGCGTCTGGCCTATTGCTTTCCCATTTCAGCATTTCTTTTAAACATAGCAACACTCTAAAGACTTTCAAAACAAGCCTTCAGTTGCTAGGAGAAAGGTGTTCAAGGAGAACAGCTCATCATCGTGCTTTTGAACTAAATGCTTGCGATTGAGCGGCATGAAGATTTTACTCCTCACCTTTTCACTTTTTCTGTCAATCTTCATCATAGCACCCTGAAAGAAGCTGCTTAGTCTAAGTGAAAGCAGATTTCAAGACTTGAGACTTGACTTGAGCGAGACTTGCATCAGAAAAAAAAAAAAATCAGTTATAGACTTGAACTTGAGAGCTATGAGTCTCCCTCAAGACCTTACGAGAAAGCTTCCAATTTTAGGATGATAAAAACCTGTGAAAATAAATAAAACATGAAGAGGCAGATCTTGAAGGTATGTGCACTATGTATCTAACAGATATGTTGTCGTGTTTCAGTTTAATTTATGAAACATAATACCAAATTTTTTATTCAAAACAGCTTGACAATGATGGCAACTGGTCATATTAAATCAGCTGTTCAAAATATAGCGGTAATGTTTAAAAGTTAAAAAACAAATGAACTATTTAGAAGAATGAGGAAGGAAGGTGGGTTATATTTAAATTGATTTAAATTTAAAGCTATTAAATTGACGTTGCAGAATGACAACCCAACTTTGAAAGGAAAATGTTCGAACACGTTGAGTTTTTAATAATTTTTATTCAGAGACTGAAGTGAAATTTAACTCTGACTCCTTCTGAATTCATTCTTGATGTAAAGAACTCTGGTGAGAAGGCTTTGGGACATATTTTAGTCACTAAGGTTTTTTTCCCTCTATTTTTAATTCATAATGTTGAGCCTCGCCATACTAACTAATGGTTCTTGAATGTGCATAAAGACGATTAAAGTTGTAATTGTGCATTATAATCGCATTGTGAATGACTGAATAGCACCTTGACAGCAGTCCCTGTCACTAAAATGGGTTATCTAATAATTATGACCTGGAGAGATGCTTTCATTTCGAGCTAAGAGGCATTTTAATCTAGCACAGAAAGAGCCTGTGCCAGGTACTCAATCAATAACTCAAGCCTGGAAAAAAGCCTTATAATGTGATATATAAGGCCATTCCTCTTTGTGGGGACTTTAGCGAGTACAGAGGCAGTCTGACATCAGTATTGTACACAGGGCATTGTGGACAGAACTAATGGTAGACTTTATTGATTGTGTGTGCTGTAATCTGTCAATCCAGACTTGTCCAGCTGTGGCAGGGTGCCGGGTTCGTCCTATAGGGTCATCTGCAGCCATCTGCTCTTCGAAACACACTCAGTGTATTCACAACTTATTACCACACTCCCTTCCAAAAGGGTATATTGCTGCAAATGAGAGCTGAAATTGATTTAACTGGAAATACGAGAGGAAGATAGGAAAAGATAGAAATCAAGTGACTACATATCAGCTGTCAGATACTGTAGCTCTAAAGGCAATTCTCAGATTTAAACCTAATTCAAGTTGACCATTAAAAGTCACTAAATGTTTATTCTATCAAGATTAGACTGCAAAATTGTACAGTTTGCTGATTTGTTGGTCAGGTGGTGATTTATTTTCAGATAGAATTGAGGTATTGTTCCATTCATTTAGCCATTTGTTGCTTCTTATGTGGCAGTCAAAGCAGAGATACCCAGACCTCCCTTTGCCTGTGCGCCTCCCTCCTTCAGCTCCTCCTGGGGTACACCAAGGCCTTCCCAGCCATCCAAGACATGTAATCTCTCCAGCATGGCCTAAGTTTTCTCCAGGTTCTCCTCCAAGTACCCAAAACACCTCACCTAGGAAGCACCCAGGATGGATCCTAGTCAGATGCCCAAACTACTGTCTGACTACTGACTACTGCTTTTGATGTGGAGTAGCCACCTCACACTGAGTCCCTCCTGAATTGTTGAGCTCCTCAGGTCTCCAAGGGAGAAACCGACCACACGCTGGAGGAAACTCACATCCCTTGTATTCATGTTATATTTCTGGTCACTACCCAGCGCTTTTGACCACAGCTAAGGGTAGGAATGTAGATTGACTGGTGAACTCATTAGATTTGTTTTCACACTGAACTCTCTCTTGAGCTCTCTTTACTGCAGAGACAATACGCAAAGACCAATGAACACAACACCCTTCACCCCTCGACAGTGCCAAGAAATTCTGTTAACCAAAATTCTTAATAGAATCGGTAATTTTATGTTTGGGAATCAATGGATTAGCCTATTAGTCAAGTTACCTGTAACACATAATCAATTACTAATTACTCACTGAAAAATTTCATTAGTTACATTACTGATAACATTAGGCTCCTCACTCTGGTATTCTAGAACAAAAACAAACAAAATTGATCTACTGATTGAATTTTGTTTTTCAATCAATCATTTCAACCACCGTTTAGTATATTATCACGAAGTTCTTTGAAGCCTATTTCATGATAAACTTTCATGTCACTGGTGATTCCTGACTTCTCATAAAGGGGCACAGCCAGGTAAATTTCCCATTTTTCTGTAGAGTGTATATAAAAGATCACCTACTGGTTAGTGAAGTCCTGTTGCTGCGCTTTAGCTGAATGTTTCCACTGTCACCATCTTGGTGTTTTAAAAATGGATGTGACAAAGGAGGCGTGGATTTGACTGACTGATACAGTAATGACTTGTTAATTACGCCCTTAATGGGCACCATAATTTACAAAATGAGCTTCATGTTTTAATCAATAAGATGTGAAACTACACATTGAGACCAAAATCTTATCAGGAAAGTGTTTACTGAGGTCATCGATTAAAGGACCCTAAAGGGTAATTTTCCCATACATTTCTGCACAACAAGACTTGCTCCCCACTGTCTTTGATTTTTCCATTACTTACTGCTAGTACTATTGCAAGTTTATGATGAAATCTCTGAAAAGCTGATGACAATAAATCAACGGATTCGCTTTCACGTTCAGTGCTTTCAACACCGTGGCAGACAGGTCCAGCATTACTGCAGATCCTGCACCAAATCTGTCAACTTTCCAGTTCTTTCCTCCCCCATTTTTGAACAATTCCCTCTGTGAATGGCCACTTTATTATATTTGTTGGTTGTGTGTATTCCAGTGATACCAGAGCTATGTTGTCAGGGATAATTTGCCCCTGATAAGTTCTCAGAAATCAAGCAGGTCCTGTGTGATGGACCAGACTAAGTGCGATTCAGAAGTCCTCTACGATGGATACAGATGGCTATATGTTGTCTGTAACCATAGATGGGGCTTACCAGGGCCCCACCCTAGAATCAGGCTAGGAGGAGGGGCTCATTGACGAGTGCCTGGTGGCTGGACCCACCTCAAATCAGCCACACTGGCAAGACCTCCTGTAGATGACCCAGCACTCTTAGGGTGGGCCATAGAGGTCTGGTGCAATGCGGCTCAAGCAATTTGTTGAAACTTTCTAGATGATGATAAACAATGATGGTAAACACCGCAGATGTTGCATCTGTTAAGAATCTCCACAATATCCCTGCTGGGAGCTAGTCAGACTACACTTAACACAATTTCACTAACTTAATAAATAAATACATTGAATAATGTACATTTTCTCAATTAGCACGTTAGCTTCTTCTTGGCTTCTTTTACCGCTCATGTGTGGTAAAATAAAGAATTACTTATATCTGAGCCAGCTTTTTTGTGCCGATATCTGATCTAAACACTGCATCAGCACAAGCCTCATTATGAGTACACCATCTGGACGCTGATCATGCTTATCTATGTGAGCACAGCCTATCAAATAGAAGAAGTACATTATGTGAATAAGTCTATGTCAGGCAAAGCACTGCTAGGTTTTAATGTTTTATATGCAAACTTCAACTTGACTAAATATAATAATAATAAAAAAAAAAATACTTAATTGTCAACAGAGTTAAACCTTAAAAGGTGTATTTGGTTTAGTGTAAAGTTTAGACTCAGCAATTATCATTTAAAAGTTAGGGAACCACAATCCTAGCATAAATAAATTAAAATAAACACACTGTAAAATGCCACATAAACAACAGTCAAGTGATTAAAGGTACTATTGTTTCATAAAATATGTTATTTACCTGAAAAAAAAACTTTTTTTGTTTTGTTTTTTGGAAACGCTGGTCTATAAAAAGCACTCAAAAACAAACCCAGAGCCCTGCTGGTGTTTGCCAATATTCTATTGATTGCTTTGGACTCACTTTTCCATAGATCAACAGGACATTTTATGTAACTGTGTGGTTTGATGGGACTGCTGTTCTCAGCTTGCTTACTCAGTGGGCTCAACAGAGTCACACGTAGACGTATTTTATTGTAGCGTTAGCTCACTCCTCGTGAATATCTGCCTCTCTGTTGGCATTTGTATCAGCGTCTCATTTTTCTTGCTTATATATATCTGTCCGTCTCTTTTCCCTCACAGCTTTTTCTCCTGGTCTCCATAGATCTCCCAAACACTTTGGCTCTTAACTGCTCTCTCCCCCTATCTCTTTCTCTCACACTCTCATCCTCCATCTTACATCTTCTCTCTGGTGTGTCCATAAGTGCCAGGCCGTAGTGTCCCTGGAGTGACCTTGGGGGTAATGAGCTCCTGATCACGAGTCAGGAAACCCGGCATTCAACACCCAACCCATCACCCTCCCCTCACCCCATGTAACAGACACACAAAAAAAAGAAAAAAGTCTACACTGCTATCGAATGCTCAGCCCACAAAGACAAATAGTATTGGAGAGGCAGGGCAGCAGGGCAGAGGTGCAGATGAAAAGAGCCTGGAGAAACTATTGCTTTAAGCTCTGAAATACAACTACCAGACCTCCAAAACAAAGTAAGTGGATTCTTTTTCTGGGTCTACACTTATTGATATGTAGCTTTTGAGGGGTGATGTAATGTTGAGCTGATTAATGGAGCAGTAACGTGACGTTAAAATTTGTATGACTTTTGCTGTGTCTGTCTGTATGTTTGGGATGGGATTTATATGGATTCGAGGACTGCTAGCAGCCATCCAGCTTGTGTTCATGATTCCTTTAAAACTTGCAATAAGTAAAGTTTTTGGTACAGTTGCAAAAATGAACTCAGCAAAAGTTTCTGTTTCAAGCACAACACTGTTTTGCAATTGTGCATTTTTCTGATATTTTGCCTTTTGGTAAAAAAAAACAACTTCTGTAGACATGGTCCTAATTGATTCTTTGTTGTTCTTCCCATTTTAAGCAGATTTTGTCTTGAGGCTGTTGATAGGAGATAATAAACATATGAAAATATAAAAGACTATTAGGTTTAAAATGCTGAGAATTATAACAGCAGATGGAAAAGTGGCTTGTAGACATACTGGGTAAACAATTGGAAAGACCCAGTAATCCAACAGCCATGGGCTACGGACTTTGCTGTTAAATCATTAACAGGCCCTTTTTCTCAGTGATTAGACTTCAAACATCCATATGTTTTGTTTATTATTGCTATCAGCCAAATATGTGTTGGCCCAAATTAAGTCTGTCTGTGCGTCTGCACTGATTGAAGTGGGCTACTTTTTCCCAGGATGTCGTAATTTGGGTCAGGCCTGACTGGAATGACAAATCCTGAGCTGCTGTATTGTATCAGCACTAAGTGATCCAGCAGACCTTCTGCTTGCGTTGCCATGGCTTTCTTCAGCTCCGGTATAGCAACCCGAGTCAGACCAAACAGTGTTCCTCTCTGTCTTATGGGCATTCCTACTGTGGACAAAAGCTTTCTCTGGCTCATTCTTGCTCGAAATGAGGTGTCCGCTTCATTTCTTCAGAATCAACACATGGTGTGGTCCTAATGAAAGAGCAGGGGGAGATTAAACATGAAGTGGAGATGAGCTTGAGAAACCTGCTTTGGTCTGTAGGAAGTCAGAACACAATGTGGATTAAGCTGGATGATAGCCAGCAGGGGCAAACTCATAAAACTCCTTCATTTCTAAAAGAGTCCTGGCATTTTTTCCCCAAGATGGCCACTTGGAGGCCTTTAGGAGACATTTCACACATTCTGCCCTTTTTTCTTTTTTAAATGTTTGACCCCCAGACTTCACCACATGATGTCACCTATATGTCAATGTGTTTAAACACAAAGCCAGTTCATTTCTTTTAGTATCCTTACAAATGCTTTGGCGAAAAAGTTCTCCATGGAGGAGCTGGAGCAATAAGGCATAGAATTACTCTGTTAGGGCCCCGAGAAGTTCGCTCCAGGGGGGAGGGAACACTGTGAATGGAGCCAGTTCTCATCTATAGGGCGCAAGTAAATGAGTGAGAGAGAAATGGAGAAAGAGGCTAGGGGGGTAAGGACATACACAAAGATCCTCACATTGAGTGGCTGGTTTATTTTTGTGGGGTATCCGCTGACCCCTAACATGTGGGATGTACAGAATGAGACTTGATGGGGTCCAGGGGGCCTACAGAGAAAGGGAGGAAAAAATAAAGAAAGGGACTAGAAGAAAAAAGAAAAGGAAGGATGCCAGTAGAGAGGCCTGTCAAGGAACCGTCCTAACCATCAATCTCTAAAGACAATAGGCTAGAAGTAAAATCTGCAGTAAAGCAGAGCTGGAAAAAGGAATCATGTGACCCTTAAATGATTATTCTGGTGTCTTTTTTTATAGTTTGCCCACCTCTTGGTAGTAAATAAATCTGGTTAAAAATACCTTGGGTTTTAAAAAGTTACTCTAGGTATTAAATATTTCCAAAGGTTTGGTTATTACAAGTGGCAACAAAAAAAATAAAAGCAGCAGAACTGAGACATATTTGACTCACACTGCCTTATATGGGTAGCACTCTAGAACCACTGGACCCCTACAGTTGACGCAAAGCAACCCATTACTCTCTCTGTTAAATTCTCCCTGCCTCTTTAGCAGGTATGAGATATTATCAACTTGGCCTCGAGATTAATTTTTACCTCATTGGGTTCTCAGGCAAAATTATTGGTTTGCTTACTATCAGTCTTGTTGCTGACCACTCGTTCTTTCATCCTTGATAGTTGCAATTTAGTGCATTTAAAAATTTAAATATTTGATAAACTGACTAGAGAGCTGTTTTTTTCTGCAGTTGTAGCAATAAAAAATTACTGCAAAGAGCCCACCTTTTTGGTCTGTTAGGTTAATAATCAAAAGTGGAAATGGTGATGTTGTCACAGAGATGTCAAGCCAGCACCTCTATTACTACAGGGAAGGGTGAGACAATCAAAGCTGTCTGCAAAACCTCTAAGCTTGTAGGGGGGTTGGTCCCTGTTCTCTAAGGAAGCCCACTTTTTGTGGAAGAATTCAATTACACAAGCCAGATTTGTGTTTGTCCATAGTATAGAGGCATATTGTGAATTTCTCAGTTTCTTTTTGATCAGAAGCAAGTTTTAAAACATCTGTTTTGAAAAAGGGAAAACTTTCCATCTTGCTATTTGTACAGATTTTGAAATTTTTCAGTGAAATTTTGTGACCAGCATCTCTCTCTGGCATGCTGTTGGTTTGATCTAGCATTTGATCCTCTGAGAGCTAATGAAAACCTGAGGCTTTCCACTATAATCAGTTGGCTCATTAGTGTTCCACTCAGTCACAGAGCCACCCACGCACACTTACACACATGGACAAATACAGACAAACTCTCCCCAGGCCCCTCAGTCAATGACTGAAGGAAAATAGGGCAAAGGTCATATGGCTGGGTGTGAATTTCTGTACTTGCTGAGGAAGTAAACATGCAGCTGTGATGTAAGAGTTAATTGGATGCATTTGTGCAGCTGTGCTAGCATGGCTAGTATTGTTTTTACCTTGTGAGCCATGTATTTATCCTCATAGCAAATTATGGCATGCACTGTCATAAAACACAGTACAAATGTAATTTGAAGTACTTAGGAAGGTGTTTTTTCACTTCCCCGACTGTCTGACAACAAATTGTGTAACCCAGCTTTGTCACAATCTTGTGAAGCGTAATCACAAAACTTTACAGATATATTGTTGACAAAGAATGTAGGTAGTTTAGGAGCAGTCCATTCCAAGATAATATTGATGTCCTGTACATTAAGCTTAAAAAAATGTAATAAGATTTACTTTTGCAAAACATTAAATGTTGTAGTTTTCAATTGTTCCAGCCAGAGAGTGTATGGTGTATGTATTTTGATCTTCTGGTTAGCTGGAGGCTTTGCGACAAGTTATAAATGCTGCATTATTATACAGATGTGTTTGGTGTTGTACAGGAAGTGCACAGTTAAGTTTTATAACTTTGTTAAAAAATTTCAAAGTTCCTGAAAATAAGACTGGACCAATCTTTGAGACCTAATGACAATGTACCCACTGAGGCATATACTGTATCTCTCTCTTTAAAGAGACTGTCCTAAGCCAAATAGCACTCTTAGTTATGTTTGGTTGGCGGGAAAACCAAAGCTCTGGGAGAAAATGCAAATTCACAGACCTTGCTAGGGAATAAACCCAAGATCTTGCTGTGAGGAAACAGTGCTGCTCATGCAAAAGTAAGCTATGGTGTCATGTGACCCTTTTCGCTTCACATGTTGTAGGGGCTATCAGCCCTGCTATGTAGGGGTGTGGGAGTGTACAAGTTGCCCTGAACGACTGAGAGGTGATAGGATCTGGGTCCGTGACCCCCCTAGTGCAATTGACCCTGGTACTTACAACTGTAAGAATGTTTTTACCTGTCTGGCTGCTGCAGGTACAGCCGAGGGGCTCCAGAAATCAAGCTCGAGAAACGACGGCTACGTGGAGTGCACTGTACTGTCAGACAATAACATAGCCTAATAGTTAGGGTGCCCCTACTCCAAGGCAACTTGGGTTCAACATAAACATGAAACAGCCCCTTCTAAAGAACGTGAAACTTTAATTTGTTCGGATGGTTGCATTCAACCTTAACCATCCATCATCCATCAGACCCCTAAGATCATGGATGGCATGAAACAAAAACACAGAAAAATAAAAATAAATCAGATTTGGGTTAAATGACAAGACAGGTTCAATAGATGGAACAGGCAATGGTGTCCCCACTGTTTTAAAACCCTTGGTTTACATTAGCCACGGAAAGGGTCCAAAAATCACAACACAAACAAAATAATAAAAATAAAAGGAGGAAATTCTCCTCAGAGCGCTTAAAGAATGAGGATAGAACTGTATGAAATCCTCTTTTAAAGGCCAAGGGTCTCTAGATTACATTAATTCACTCTCCCCTCCAGAATGATTAACATTGTATCACAAACATAACACAATTTACAATGTTCACAAGGAAATAGTCCCAGTTTCTACTAGTGAATCCCCCCCAAAAATGGCCTTTGGATATGAAACCATTAACAGTCTCTTCTTTGAAGGTGTAACTGTGGTGAACAGGAGATGACTGCGGGGTCCCAGTCCATTAAGCTGACCAGAGGTACAGCAGCCGGAGTGAGGAATCAAGTCTCGGGTTCACAAAAGCAAAGAAAATAGAAACCATACCTTTGTCTCTGGGCGACAGTGTGTGGGAAAAATACTGGGTTATGAAAAGGCAGCACTTTCAGATACAGCTGAACGAAACCGGATGAACAACCAGGATGTCATCTGGATGGCAGGGTAACCCATTCACTGCTGACTCACTTTGTTCTCGGCGTCGGCTCTGTAGAATGCGTCCAAACTCAGGCTAGCAACGGGCAACATTAAGTGAGGTAGCTAAAGTCCTCCCGTAGACTCGTTAGCTCCCAGTGAGGCAGCTAGCCGTGATGCCTCGCTCTGAACATTCACTTAAGGGCCAAACTCAGCCTAATCCAACTGCAACAGTGATGGGTCTTAAAGAAAAGCACAGTTAAGGTTAGCTCTCACTCCAACTCCCCACCACCACGCTGTCTACTTCCACGATGGCCTGAAGCACAACACGTTGTGGCTACACAAGCCAAGCTTCCCACATGTAGCGAAACTCCATCTAAACTTGCTGCAGTCGCAACTTCTTTTTTGACTGACCTCTCGGATCCCCCTTTTGGGCTCAGTGAAACCGTGAGACACGTGAGAGACAGCCACTTCTTCTCTCCTCGACTCCACACACACACACACACACACACACACACACACACACTAGAGCGTGCGCACAGGTTCTCTATCTTTTTTAAATTTTTCTTGCCTTACTCAGACAAGCCACTTGAGGCACTATATGGAAGCCCCCGACAATATACATACATGTGCCCTTACAATGTGATTTGACCCAACTGTAATTCATAAAACAATGTAAATGTAAGAAACTAAAATATATCTTCATTTTAGCAATTAAGTAGTGACTCAAACAGGTTAAATATTTCAAGCAGTGTACAAGATTGAAACCTTGAACAGATTTACTATATGTTTAGCAAATGTCATATAGGGAATACAGGTCCTGAGGGTGCTCCCTCAATCAAGGTTTTTATGTGTACAGGCCTTAGAGTGTGAAGCACAGGGGAATGGGTAGTGTTTGTATTCCTCTAATAAACTGAAGGATGATCTTGTCTCTCACCACAAAGGGAAAGCTTGAAACTCAGGATTTTATAATAAACAGCAATACTTGAGTTGTAGTTACAAAAAAGCTAATGGCAAAAGCACGTTTATAACATCTAGATAATAGCACCAGTTTAGCAGTAATTCCTTGGAGACTGTGTCATTTTTTAATAATTAAAATCCAGTTATTCTGCAACTCTTTCTCTGTTGATAATAGGTGCAGCAGAAATAAAAGTAAGCCGCATCAGTAACTTTCTCTCCAGTCCAGAACCTTGCTTAATGGCTCACAAGTAAACAATAAGGGGGCTATTAACTAACATGGAGCCAATACGTTGGCAAAGCTCCACTTAAATACTATAATGCATAGGCTCAATCAATGGAATCTCATTTTATTTAGAATCATTTTTTAGCTGCTTTGAAGCCAGCAGTGGATTTGCCAAGAGAGTTATTAGTGATATTATAATAGCTCCTATAGTGAGAATTCAATCCTTACAAGCCATAAACTACGAAAGGGTATAAAGCGAAGAAAAAAAAATCTGATATGAATGGGAGCAGGTTGCTCTTATTCACAGGGATGCAGGAATTTGTTGTTCAACATCATGTGACCAGTGATGTTGAATGGAAAGTTAAATTGATTGTGAGCATCACTGTGGAACACCGTCTGCCACTTAGTTTCTCTATCCCAGTCGCACTGCTAATTGGATTGCTAATGGCAATGATGCACAGAGGTTAGACACTTCTCTGATTAGAATGGTTTGCATTGTTTATCGTGAAATCTAACCACATTTGCAGTGCTGTGATCACATGAAAGGGAGCCAGTTTTGCAAAATATATAATTCTCTTGAACTGACTCAATAAAATTATATGTCCTTTTTTTACTTGTGGATTTTTTTTATTAGGCCAAATAGTGGTTACTTGGCTGCTTGAAGGGCAAAATCGTCAATACTTAACATTAAAATAATTTGAAACAGTTTATGTAGCCTCCTCATGCCAAAGGGGGGTTTCTAATCCTTGGTTAAATCTCAGCAGGTTTTAATCAGGCCCAGTGGAGAGTTTCTGCAGCTCTGGGATGTCTTTGTATTCTTACCTCGGGGTACCACATTCTAGAGAAAGTATGATTTGGAAAGTTAAATGCCTGTGATGGATGGGGAGGGGATTAGATAGGCCCCTGGTTACAAACACTGAGGATGGCTTTATGTCCACCTACCAGTAAGTGATTAGATAGCAGGATCAGTAGAGGTGGGGGTGTTGTTACTTGCCCTATTTTAGTTTCTTACATCCCTGTTAATTTTAACAGAATTAAGCATCTTGAATCCTTTACTCAGGAGTTACGAGTTTCTTTGCACAAAGCGGCAATAGGAGATGGAGGAGTGAGAGGAAAGAGTAGAGTGGGATGGAATCTGGAGAAATCGAGAAAGGCGAGAGAATCATTAGTCATATCCATTAGTATTCCATCCACAGCTTGTACTGTGAGACAGCCGGTCTGTCCAAACAAACAACCGGCAGAGGGGGGATGCCTCATTATAACTTCCCCCCTTTCTTCTCACCCGGAGTTCACATTCCATCTGACCATAAACACTAGGCCAGGGCTGTGACCTTGCCCTCTTTCTCCACTGGAGTTTAGAGATGTTAGTTGGGCTAGTAAAGCAACAATTCACATGCTGTTCAGTACATGATGATGACAGTACAGTACAAGGCTGCATCCTGTGAGAAGAAAGCAAAAACACAGTCTGAATTCCTATTCTTTACCTCTTGGAGCAATTTAGCTTAGCGGCCTCTACAGCAAGATGCATTTATGGAAAGGACATCTTGAGATGTCTACTCCTTTCACCTATCTTTCCCAGTACTGTATCTAGGAAAGACTTAACAGGTCCCAAAGGAGGCCCTGACTCTCAAGTGGCATGTAAACCTCTTGTGCTTGATGTACAGGGGCCCTGAGAGGATATTTGCAGAAGACAGAATTCCTGCAAATACCTGCAAACAAAAATTCAAATACAATACCTACATAAAATATTCAGAGCCATATGGCAAGGTAATATAATTACCCAACAGATGGCATTTTTGTTATTAACCCATTTGTGTCCACACTGGAATTTCATAGAGAACTTGAGTCAGCCACAAATCCATTTAAACAGGAAATTTCCCCAGTTATTCAGTGTAAAAACAATTACCAAACAAACTTAAGTCGAGAGAGAGAACATCCCTATTTTGCAGTGGATCGTCATTAAACATTTACCAAGAGCTGACCACTGTTTCTTCACTTTCCAGAAACAAAAATGAAAGAGCAAATGTTCTTTTAACAACTTTTCTCATGTAATAACTAAAAATGCCACGAGGGGAGAGACAACCCCGACTTATGCATACATATAAAAAGTAGATGACTGTAGCCCTCAATGGAACTGTATAATCTAAATCATCAACTGCAAATACCCCTGTTCCAGACATCACTGGACACATTTGGAGGTCTGACATTGGAGCTGTTTTGGCAGTGTGAGGGAATGTACATAATTTTAGTACATAATTCTAGTTGTTGCTGGTAATTGTAGATTTACCTGTAAATCATTAATCATCAATCGTTTATCAAGAACTGTGGCATTTATCACGTTTATAACATTGTTTTTTAAATATAAAAAAAAATAGATATTTTAGAGGAGTGACATTGTTTTTTTTTTTTTTATTTCTGACAGGGTATGTCAGTATTACCAGTTCAGTCATCATGAAGAGTGATTTTATTTATTTTTTGAGAATAAAGTATATCTCACTCATAACACCTCTTCTCCTGTGCCTGGCAGCAAGATTGATGGTGGCCAAGTACAGCAAACCAGACTGTAAATAAAAATAAACCTGCACTTTAGAGATCAGAGATGTTTGGCTTTAGGATTAATTCTGCCCCTTTCTCTCTGTGTTTGTGTGTACTTGTAAACCTATCTCAGTGAGGACCAGCATGAGTTTATTGCCAATGAAATAAGGACATTTTGGAAAAGTGAGGGCCTAACTTTTTCACTTTGCTTCAAAAAAAGCAGTTTGACAGTTAAGATGTGGTTTAACAGTCAAAGTTGGAATTGCAATATGAAACTTAGTGGGACTGGTTAAGGAATGCACAGAAACAAATAATCATGCCGTAACATTTGTCACAGTTTCTTCCACAAAGTTGCATTAACAATTCTTTTTAATCATTAAGTGCATACAATGAGTAGGTTATTTTTCTGTCATTTTTGATAAATGACAGAAAAATACTAAAAGATGTAGAAATGATTATATCTCAAACACTACATGTAGTTGTATATGAAATGCTTAATACTCTTGCATTCAGTGTTAATTCATTTTTTATATATTAAGCTATAAAGCTTTGGTTTAGTAATATGTGTACACATTATATTGAATGTGAACTTCTTTTGTTATTTGAGTTGTTTTTGCATATTAAATTTGTGTTGAATAATGGATATTCAACACAAATTCAACACAAATTCAAATAATATAGCTACCGACCCTAAGAATTACATTGCAGCACCCTTTTTTGCAAGTCAATTTCTGAACCTCTAGCATTTGCCATTTGTACTTTGAAAAGTTCAGTTATGTACCCGAGTGACCTTTAAACATAATCATCAGAGAATATGGAGAAAATCAGAGTACTGCCTTAATTTGAAAGGCCAATTTTCCATACACTGCAGTTTTTCTATCGCTCATGCTTGGCTTGGGGATGCTACAGGCAACCAAACAGAGGAGCAAGTCACTGCCATGACAAGGACATGAACCTTCACTGGCTACAAACAACCTAACAGCCACACTAGCGGGAATTCAACCGGGTGTTTCTGCAGTGTAAATGAACCCCCCTCCCCCACCCAACTGAATATTTGCATTCCTTAATTAGTGCATTACTTAAAATGACTCTGAAAACAGTGATATTTCATCTGCCATTGCAAACCAAAATGAATTAGTATAAATTTCTGACAGGAATGGTTTTCTTCTTTTGTATGAAGTTTCACTTTTGGTGACTTTTTTATTTACAAAGATAAGAGAATTAGATGAAAATTTGCTGGTGCATGAAATTCTCATTTACCTTTCCCATTTCTACATTTATTTAGGGTTTTGCTTTTATAATATTGTTTTTCTCAAAAAATAGAAATAAATTAACTATTTGTCAAATATTTCAATTTTTATTATAGAAACTTGTTATTTATATTATTTCACTGTATAAGCTCTGCAGAGACAACAACCTCTTACTGAATTATCTGCATGTCAGTTTTGGTCACTCGTTTTAGACAGGGTAAAACCACCTCGACTGCAGTGGCTTGCTTAGCAGACGTGAAAGTAAAAGAGTGTGTCAGTCCTTGCAGTAGTCCCACCACACTCTGTTCATACGCAAGGACTTCATGTCTTTTCTGACTGCTGTAATGCTTGGTGGCAAGTTGAAAGGTTATGTTTAATGCCCTGGGCTGTGACTGAAGGCAAGAGCCGCTCTCTCCCACCATGCAAACTCCTCTGACTCCCCTGCTCACCTCTTAAACCCACACCCATCCCACAGTTGAACAGAGCCTGTGTCACAGAAGGGCTGCTGGTATTTGCACAGCAGCTCTGAGTTGTGTTTTCACTTTGAATAGGAATGATTGGATCTGTCCATGCAGCAAAATGGGCTCCCTTATTTATTTGTAAATTGTGTCACATATAGCATTGCTGCATTTATGGTTTGGTAAATAAAGCTGGAGCAAATAGTATTTTGTGCAGATGAATGTAGACAATGACACTGGTGGGCACACAGAAAATCTGGTGCATTGCATTCCTGATGGATGGAAATAGCTTACTGCAGAAGCAGGCTGATGGTGAATAGGATGGATCTGTGAGCTGAACTTTAGTAAACACTGCATTGTATGTGTGAGCAAAAAGACTAAATGACTTTGGCAGGAAAATGGACAACATTTTTAAAGCAGTAAAAATTGTATATATTTTCATTCCTTATTACCATAAAGTCCATGCCATTACTATGACTGTAGATGTTTGAACTTTCTTTAATATATGTGAAATATTAGAACGCTGGATTGGATAGTGTTGTAAACAACACTAAGACAGTAAATGACCTGAACTGAATGCTTTTCTTTTCAAGAATATTCTGTCACACAGAAACCTCTTTAGTTAAAGACTTTGTGATGAACTTTAGTGACATTCAGTTGGCTGAACCATCAATGGAGTGGTACACAAACAAGCTACCACCGATTTTATTGTGGAATAAATTAGGCAGTGTGGATGCTGTGTATTGAATTCCTATCATCCACTCCAGCTAACGTCAGAGAACCTCAGGCGGTGGATATCTGTGATGCTGCACGTGCCCTCCTTGAAGCCTATCCCAAGTGGTGGTATTTAACCTGTAAACATGTTTATTTCTGCTGCAATTTTAATATGAGGGTCTTTGGGAACTAACTCGCTTTGTGTGCAAGCGCAAGTGATCATTCAATTACTGAACGTAGTGGTGAGCAGTCCGTTTACCTCAGGACTTTCAAAGTTAAAGAAAAGTGAACTTTAAATTCTGCCTCATGTGTCACTCTTATGCTCACCACTTATTTGGCTTTGAAATATTATTTATTGTATTTATTATATTTACACATCCATCTGGTATCAGAGATATTTTAAAGTGTATGTGTGTGTGTGTGTGTGTGTTAATTTTAGATTATTTTATATATATATATATACATATATATTCTGATATATATGTATATGTCAGAATAATGACAAGGCTTCAGAAACTCTGAAGAATTGCCCTTCTTGTCTGTAGAGCTTAAAGAATGGAATTCCTTTTTTTCCTAGAAACTTAGCTTTGGAAAACAATGCTTGATGAAAGAAATGCTACACATTAGCCAGCCACCCCCCTCCACCACCACCACCATTACCAATTTGATCGTTTTGTGCCAAATGGCCCAAAAGACAATGCAATCAAAGTGAAGGATTTGCTTTGGCCAAAAGTCATGTCCTTGACAGATCAGGGATGTCCAATCTTTGTCCATCGTGCATCCTCAGTAAATAACATTAGCCCTGCTTCCTCAATGGCTGGAAATAAGACTGTCACTGGGTTCTAGAATAGTACATTGGAAGCTATGTGTGATTCATTTCAGGTTATGTGGAGCCTGGCGGCATAGGAACTGAATGACACTATCATTACAAACTGGAGCGAACAAGATAAAACTGCTCTATTTCTCTGCTGCATGTTTCTACAAAATCTTTTTTTTCATGGTGAAACAAACAGACAAGTTTTATAATATGGCAACCACAAAAACATCACACTGAATGCACAGAAGTGCTGTTGAATTATGTAGTCTCTTCCATCACATTTATATCTCCTGCCATACTTAACTTTCATCATTCATTCTTGCAATAAAAGCAAGACAAGATGAAAGAAAAGTAATATGAAATGTCTCCTTAAAAGAGTTTATAAATTAGCACAGAAATGTCTTACTGTAGCAGCAAGCCTAATACAAAGCAGTGTATACTGATCTTTTTCAAAGCCAAATAAGTGGTGAGCATACCAGTGACATGAGGCAGAACTTTAAAAGTTCACTTTGTTTTCAGCCTCAGAAAAGTCCAGAGATAAACGGACTGCTCAACACTATGTCCAGTAACTTGTTATTGAGGTGTTCTGTGTACTGCATGGTGCTGAACAGATAGTCCTTATCAGGAGTTGTTTTTGAATGTCAAGTGGCAGCATATAGGGATGAAAAATGAAGTCAGCATGGAAGTATCAAAATACTACTACAGTTCCTTGTTCACTTGAGCTTGCACAAAATCGAGTTAGTCCCCAAAGGCTTGTATTAAAATGCCAGCAGAAATAAACATGTTTACAGGTTGGCACTATAAAAGTTACTGTTATTTAAGATTAATTAGCAGATATCTTTATCTCTGTATAGCTGCAGCTTGATAACTCACACTTATGTCCAAATGCGGTCATTTCTTGGTCCTAAGTCGGCAGTAGCTATAATGCTTCTGCTGAGACTTCAAAAACCAATCGGTGACGTATCTTTTGTGAAAGAGACGGTGTGAATTAAAATAGTCTTTATATTACTGGTTTATATATGTAAATCTGAGAAAATGTTAGTATAGTCTTTCCCTGTTTCAGATATTTATTTCCATTACACACAAACAATACAGAGATAATTTAAAGATGATTATTATAACTAAATGTTTGTGATGTACCCATTGATATAAACATGACTTGCAGGGAGTGTTTATTTATTTATGCCAGGGAGAAAACAAAGATTAGGTAAAGTTTTCATATGTACGAATCTCCTTGCTTTGACTGCACATTTTCTCAAAGACCGGAGGGGAGTTTGACATGTTTGAGAGGTTCTTGCAGATGGCGGGTATTTCATGCTTGTTTCACTGAATAAATTTTGATGGGCTGCTGTGGTCCAGACATCTTTTAACTGTCCCGACAAGCCTTTGTTCTTTTCCTGTCTTCATGTCTGATCCCCAACAGCCCACAGGGGAAGCTCTGTCGGCTGTGCACTGCAAACCTTTCTGTTTGATCAACTTCTAACATATTTGAACAATTTAGGCAGGGATGAGGGCAGGTAATTCAAAGCCTGCCATAAGAGTGTTATGGGGAGATGAGAAGACACACAGGTTCACAAAGAGCAGCGAAGAAGATCTGTTTTCTCATTTCTGCGCCGCTGCATGCTCCAAAACTACCCATCAACGTGGAGGATATTCTTAAATGAACCCATAATACGGCTGACATCTTCCATCTACAAAAAATGATCCTATCTCCCTCAAAAAGCATCTCTACCCTTCCCTTGCTTTTCTTCAGGCAATAACTTATTTTACCCAGAAGAGGCCAGTGTGTAGTTGATGAGGTCATCCACTCAATATGAGAGATACTGTACACACACAAAAAAGGCCTTTAAACACCTTCACATGGAGGTCAAAGTAAAGAGACAGAGCCGTGGATATAATTTAGTCCAGAAGCACAGTGAGGAAATCAATGGAACATCGGGCAGCAGGAAACAAAGACGCACATACTGTCTGATGGTGAGTTAAGGTAAATGATAAGGCCATCCCCACCATTGTTTGAGTCAGAAAAACAGAGTGAGCTGGAGAAGAAAAGCGCTGTTCAGTATTGCAATGAAAGGACATTGATAGTGGGTGTCATTAAATACAGTTACTGCAAGAGAGGTCAGACCCATTATAGATAGATCATGAGAGCCCTCTACTGACAGTTAAATCAAAAGAGACCAGTATCACCATCAAAGCAGACTCTCCTGTTTCCAGTTTTTTTCTCCTGTGCATTAAGAAGGAAAATAGACTGAATATGCATGATTATTTTCTGTGGCTGAATCATCTGAAATTAGTTATGTTTTTCACATCATGCGGAGAACTCAGAAATTATGATCATCATTTAGCTCGAAAAATCCTAATTCAAACGCCCACCTACTGTTCGGAGAGAAATGGAGTAAAGATTTAGTGATCTGAAGGGAGGCGTGAAAGTGATAAAGATAACAGCAGGAATATGCTAAAATTTGTAATAGCCTAGAGAAGTGACCCCTGATTGATGCTGGAAGTTACAAGGTCTTTTTACAGGTGTGCTGCATTGCAACAATTATACTTTTTAAACTCTATGAGATCAAATCTTACATAATACATTTTCTGTTGTACCAAATGTGACAGATTTTGCAATTAGATTGAAGTAAAATCTTATCTCTGTTGCAGAGGTACTCATTAGCGTAAGTGAGACATTTAGACATTTAAATCACAGTTTAATGCAATTGTTCATTACTTTTTCAACACATTTGAATCCCAAGGTCCTTTATTTATTTTTAAAAAAACATGTTGAAAATAATATAACACTCCAAGAAATACACCAAAGAATTGTTATAAAATTTTGCTAAAAGTGTTGGGAATCCCAAAACTTAAACCATATAAACTCTGACTCAGCTTTACTCTCCTCTCCAAGTTCATCTCAACTCCAGCTGTCCATCTTTCAGCTTCAGTCCAGCCACAAGGGGTATTTGAGTAAGGAAATTTTTTTAAGACAAACGAACAAAAAAAAAAAAACTGCAGGGAGAAACAAATCCCCCACCAAAGCAGCAGAGGAACACCGTTATTCAACGCTGCACCTTAAACTCCCATCTCTCCCTGCAAGTTGTTCTCCTGGGAGCAGCCTGTTACTGAATATTAATCAAGCAAATATTCTAAATTTGAGATGGGATCAGGCAGACGGTTTGCATGCATGTGCGCTAATTAACAGTGAAATCTTCATTGTATGGGGTACATGTGGTACAAAAAATCAAAGGGTCACTGACAGATTGTCCTTGGGAGAAAGTAACAACTGATTGGCTTCTGCTAAAGCACACAGGTTAGTGATTAAAAGGCCTAAACTTACTCGCTTGCAGTCATCCCTGAAATTGGACAGATATTGAAGTAATGCTGGGACGTAAAGGGCTGTAGAGACCGACTATTACTGTTATTTTAAAAATCAATAGGCTATTTTTTTATGCACCACTTGTGGGGGTTTGACCGTTTGTGGATGTGTGACGTGCATCTCGTAGATGTTGGACTGCAACTATTCCTGGCCCGCCGCTGCTGTGTGATCAGAGGTGAGCCTCAGCCTGGGGGGAAATTTACAACAGTTTGCCTTCGTGAAGCTTTCGTAATCTGCAGTCAGGCTTTGTTCCACTGCCACACAGAAAGGGAATCATCAGGGCTTCAGCAAAACAAAGAAACCATACTGTATCTTTGCTGTTCACCTGCACTTTTAATATCTATTTCAAGAAGGCAGAAGGAATACACATAAAACGCTGCTGATTCACAGTATGTGGGCTCAATGAGAGTACCATTTCAACTGGGATAGGTAAATATAAAAAAAAAAAAATCTCCTCTCGCCCCTGCAGGCGGTCTATCCTTCAAGCTCGGGTCCTCTACCAGAGGCCTGGGAGCTTGAAGGTCCTGCGCAGTATCTTAGCTGTTCCTAGGACTGCGCTCTTCTGGACAGAGATCTTGGATGTTGTTCCTGGGATCTGCTGGAGCCACTCGCCTAGCTTGGGAGTCACCGCACCTAGTGCTCCAATTACCACTGGGACCACCGTTACCTTCACCCTCCATATCTTCTTCATCTCTTCTCTGAGCCCTTGGTACTTCTCTGGCTTCTTGTGTTCCTTCTTCCTGCA
>VUQG01029080.1:0-12373 GCA_015106755.1 Etia nguti | reverse complement strand
GTGGATGAGGGAAAGGGGAGGCAGGAGGAGGAGAGACCCGAGGCGGCCGCCGGTTTGAAATAGTTAACTAAATTCTTATTATATAACCCATCACCCATCATCCCGCATTGCTACTTTCAACAAATCTTTCCCACTTCCTCCAGTTTTTATGAAATTGATCCATTTTAAGATTCAAAAGGGATGTAAGTTTTTGCATTCTGTATATTTCCTCCATTATTCCCATCCATTCTTTCTTTGTTGGGGGCTCTTTCTCCAGCCACTTCCTGGTAAGAGCTATTTTACCCGCCCCCAACAGGATATTTATCAAATATTTGTCCCTTAAGGGGACTGCTGATGGGATATCGCCCAAATACACAGTACAGAAATCTAAATTAAATTTGAGACCAGTCACCAAGTAAATTGATTCGACCATTTCACTCCAGTATGGTTGGATTACTGAGCACTTCCAAAATATATGAAAGTGATCTGCCATATTTTCCCCACAATGTCTCCAGCAGTATCCATCTCTCTGTTGACCCTTTTATTTATATTTTATTTTGGGGGTTATAAAAAACCTAAGAAAATTTTTCCATATGAATTCCCTCCAGTAACCCAAACTAGTAGTTTTCATCTGTTCCACTTATGTTTAACCAGCTTTCCTCTGATATGTTGACTTTAGCCTCCATTTCCCATTTAATTTTAATAAAATTGGTTGATTGATCCTTGAGTGATTGTAGGTTCTGATAAAGTTTAGCTATCAATTTATTTTTAATCTTACCTTTATAAGCCTCTATTATAAGGGGGACTAGGCCTTAAAATAGTTTTCCAGGTTTGGGAGGGAAAGTCCACCACGTTCCCTAGGCAGTTGCAGTGTTATATATAACTAACTCTGGCTTTACGGCCCTTCCACATAAATCCCGAGATCATTCTGTTCCATAACACGAATTGTTTGGCTGCTATGTGTACCGGTATAGATTGAAAAAGGAAGAACAGTCGCGGAAGTATATTCGTTTTGATCATGTCAGTCCTATTATACAGATCAAGTGGCAGTAGACTCCACCTTTGAATGTTTTCTTTTAATTCCCGTGTAATTGGTTAATAATTTGTTTCATAGATTTCTGTCAATATTTTGGGAATCTTAATACCTAAATATTGAATTATTTCATTATTCCAATTAAATTTAGACATACTTTTGATCTTTGTTGTGGGCGTATAATTGTATGTAATCACCTGAGTTTTTTGAATGTTTATTTTATATCCAGAAAGTTCTCCAAACATTTCGTTTTGTAATTTTATGTTTATACAATTTTGACATTGATTTTTATTGTATTTTCATGTTTTTTGTTCATGAAATAAATCATTTTGTATAATTGCTTCCACATTTTCCATGTAATTGTTTTCACCTTCATATTTACTGCTGCTTTTTTTCTGTTACACTTAAAAGATGTATATAATATAACAGAGGTTTAGGCTACTAAAAAACAAAAAACAGGTTTGGAGTCATGACCTTTTTCATAATAATCTAATCTCCAAATTCAACAAAGAAAAGAAAAAAAAAAGGTTATAATAACCCATAAATATTTTTAATGTTTTAATGATCCATTCCCTTTATCAAAAAAAGCGACTTAGTCTACTTGAAGAAACACTTTAAACAAAATAAATCAAGGTTATTTATGAGCTTCTTTGTGGCAGATTAGCTCTAATAACAAATGTCAAACCTCTGCAGCTGATTTCTTGAACTGCAGTTGCGCCGCTCGACCTCTGGGGGTCTCTGTTTCTTCATGTTTCCCGTCCTCAGAGGGTTGTTTGCAAAGTTCATGGGCTGAAAAAACGCAGAAGGAAATCAACACGCTGGAGTCTTGGGTTAATGTATGAACTGTGGATTATGCTGTTCCAGTTTCCCCTCACCTGACGCACAGGGAGAACACCGGGTCCCGGGATTTGTCTTTGCAGATTAAATTCCGTCAGCAGGTAAATGTATTTTTTTTTTCTTTTTTCCTTGAAAATTCTGAACAGTTTTAAGTCCGAAGAACCGAAGGACTGAAATATTTTTTAAGGTTAACACTTGCATGGTTTGCACTTATTTCTTTGAGCGTTTAAATTGAACCCACCTGCAGTCAAATTCTCCACAGCATCTTTAACTTTGACCTTAACCTTCATAGCGAATGACGGTGTGATCGACTTAAAATGACTTGGATTAGTATAAATTCTAACTTCATCACACTTTTCCTGTTTTGCACCTGATGAATAAAGTATTTTAAAGGATTGATATTTACTTAAATACTTACTTACTGATATTTATTGTGCATTTTTCATGCATTGCATTAATCTGTCGCTATTATTTTTACTATACTATATAGTATATTATTAAGTACAGTGATTTTCTTATGAAAATTAGTTTAGTTATTTGAAAAATAAAAATGTGATAACTTTGTTTTTAAATGTGGGGGAAATTATCTTTGTGTGTGTGTGTGTGTGTGTGTGTGTGTGTGTGTGTGTGTGTGTTGTTTTATTTTTTTAGAAATCTGTTCAAGATGTGTCCAGTCTGTCCCCTGAGGCTGGACACATCAGCACATCTGGATGTAGGGCAGATGTTTTTAAGATTTAGGTTGGGACCTGGGTTTCACTAGCTCACTTGTTGACTTATTGAAATGTTGTTGTCAGTCAAGTTTTAGCTCCCTGGCTGTCTCTTCCATTGATGACTTGCCCTTGGAGTGAAGAAGATTAGGCTGGACTTTCACAATAAAAGCCTACATCTGTTCGACCTTGTTGACTGAGTCTCCCAGCCTACTGTGAGACATCAGTGTGGTTTTATAGTGGAAAAGCGATTTAACTGTTGCCCAACAGGAGCAGGCAGCATGTTTGAAGCCAGATGGTTGACACAGTAAATGGTGCAAAAGAACGCCCGTAAATGCTGTGAGGTCTGGACATGGTCTGTCTTGTGGTTTAGGCGGGTTCCTTTTTACCAGTAAGTCCACTACACCTGACTCAGAGCGAGTTTGATCAAAAATCACTTTGTGCCAAATTCCTCCAGCCTTTTTCTCCAGGATGCGGAGAGCTGATGCGAGCCCAGTACAATTCACAAGTAAAGCCACAGTGGTGACTTTCTATTGTCTCTGTGAAACAATGAGAGCAGAGCTATGCCAGAGTATGATGTTTACAGCTTACTCACTGCTGAGCTCGGCTGGTGATTGCACACCCTCTGCTTTACATGTACTCGTGCATGCTGTGCTCACCTTAATGACTAATGCTCCCTAATCCCATCCTCCATCTTCATCATCCGGCCACTGTAATTCCTTTGAGGTTGCAGGTATCGATGTCGAAACCTCAGGGCTTGATGATGTCTAGACATGTAAGAGGTGTGCTTGTGTTGCGTTGCCAGATAATTATGGGCTCACCGGACTGAGCGGGGGCTGTTGATTAACATATAAAAACCCCCTATTAGACCCCAGGTAATGTTCCTTGAATCAGCAGCTGTTGTTGTTGATGCTTACACATCGCCATAGCAGCAACTTTTAAAGGAAACTAACCATGGGATGCACAGATGTCTGAAAAAAAAAGAATAAGGAAAAAGTTTAATTTCTTATGGCGCTGAGGTCTTTGCTAATGTCCTTCTCTGTCTTTCCCATTACAGCAGACAGCGTCCCAGGAACATGCAGGATCTACTGTTCTGACCAGCAGCGGCTCAGCAAGTAGAGCACTGGACAGCTGACAGGGGTATGATTTTAGGAAAATTATTTCCTTTTTTCTTTGTCCTGTTTATTTAGCCAGAAGCTGTAAAAAGTGCTTAACCTTGAGGTTTCCCTGCTGAGATTGAGGTTGCGGTCAAACTCCCTGACTGCATTTGTGTGTGTGCAGCTGCAGTCTTGATGTAAGATTGGGTCACCGCTTGAGTCAGTTACCCTGCTTCAGTGTGCGATGTGTGGGTCCTCTATCCCGGTGCGTCTGCTGCTCTGGATCGTAGGAGCAGCTGTCTCTACGACGCAAGGTATTCCAGATACGTGTGTGTTTATTTTTTTGGTTTCTTCTTTTTTTTTTCTGTGTGCTTTTGCAAAATGATTATAGCCTGCTTTTTTTTGCATGATGATTACACTTGCTGCTATAACCAAAGTTTCACAATGGCCTAGGCTGCTTTCAGAGCAGACTGTTAGTTTACAAACTGTAGGCATAAGATTAAAAAAGTCAGAGAAAAATCTAACTTTAGTGAATTTGGTTTTGTTCAATGGTGAGCTTGGTTTTTCATGGATTTGCCTCTGCAAGAAAGTAACTGCATATGTCCTGGTTTGTCTTCATATTCCTCTTTCTCTATATCATAGCTGTAATTAGTTTTTATTTTGAAGAGTTAAATTTCCCATAAAAAATACAATGAATCATCTAAGATTGAAGCAGTTGTGCCCAACCTGTTTGACTTCTGTTTCGTGTCGCTGGAACTTTTAAGATGTCTCTGAGTTTAAATACAGTTTCACTATGATGTGATCATTTCTACATACCTTACTAGATTCATTAGTTCGATGCATAATTGAACAATATTCTTGCACAGCAGCAAATGTGTTTATCGAATCTGTTTATAAAAGATGGAATTAGCCATCACGTCATCACCAGTTGGTTGTGCATTTTATTCTAGGACTTAGCCATCACTGTCTTATTTTTTTAACCACATCTGACAAGTTACAAGCCGAGCACAATGCACTGTCATACAATAGCAATGAGGTAGCCTCACACCATGGAAGACAGTAATTGATAGTCTACCTTACTAGCTTACTCTAAGGGGGAGCAGAATTTATTAAATGAGCACCACAATGTGTTAAATAACACTTGAAACTTGGGATCTGGTTGGTTTATTGGCATGCTTCAATAAACCAACCACAAAGTCTTTACTGACATATCAGTAAACTTTGAAAAATTAGAATATCATTTAAAATCTTTATTCTGAACCCTAAAGAAAATAAATGTTTTCTTTAGAGTTCAGAATAAAGATTTTAAATGATATTCTAATTTCGTTCCATCTAGTCAGAGGGTTCAGGAATCTGATCTGGAGGCCTTCTTCTCCTCCTCCTTGTGAGTGATGTGTTCTGAGTATGTCCTGGGTAAATCCAGGACGCACTGGTGAGATTATGTCTCTTGGCTGGCCTGGAAACACTTCTGTATTACACCACATGATCTGGAGGAGGTAGCTGGGTAGAGGGAGGTCTGGGCTTGTTTCTAAGCAGGAAAAAATGGATGGATGGATGGATGGATGGAATTTTGTATTTTTGTGTGTTGATTTCTTTGTAGGTTCCCATCATGTGGGCCATGGAAATTCATGAAGGCATTAAAAATGCCAATCAGACCACTTTTAGTCTAACATTAATTTTTTTCTAGAAAAGAACAAGTCCAGACGCCCTCTTTTCAAGCCCTCACGACTTTGTAACTGATTTTTTTTTTTTTAATTTAGTGTTACTCTTACTTTCCCAGATAATTACCAGTGAAAAAGTCTTTAGAGTTACAGGAGCTGACTCTGTGTTTGTGCCTTATGTCAGGTAAGGTTTTAGCTCCCACTAATCTGACCGCAGAGGCAGGTCATTCCTTACTGCTCGGCTGCAACATCACTACGGAACCAGGTGATACGGTCCGCCAAGTGCGCTGGCTCAACAAGCACCAGAAGGTCATTCTGGCGTACGAACAGAAGGTTTCGCCCCGCATCAGTCACCAAGACCGAAACGTGCAGCTCACTGTCTCCCATCACAACGCTAGCTACATAACCTTCAAGAAAGTGCAGGCTGCTGACAGCGGCTGCTACCACTGCATCTTTGATGTTTACCCCAAGGGCATGCAACAAGGCTTGGCGTGCTTCAATATCATCGGTGAGACTAAATCTTATAAATATGTCTAAAATGAGCTTTAACCTCAGAGCAGTTTTTAGGAATGTGCCCATTCTGTCATTTCTGTGAAAGTGACTGAACTTTGAGTTTCTTGTAGGTGTTTCACCTCTCATCTGAGAAGCTTCTTCAGTTCAAAAGCCAAATGGTGGGGAGTCCCAGGTATTTAAACCCTAGTGGGACTTGTTCCCCTAGAACTGAAGAAGCTTCTTGATTGAGAGATAAAACATCTTCATGAGCCTCCAAGCTCCTTAGACTCATTCTGCGATAATAACCTTAATGGTGCTTCTCATAACATCCCCTTCATTCTGTTTTCTTAAAAACAACAGTCTTTGGTATGCATTTTTCAAGGTTGCAGCTCAAACTGACATTTGAACTTTTGTGCCTTTATGACAAAGTCAAAGCCTCTCTTGTTTTGACAATGGGCTGCAAAATGCTTTAAAACCGGAAGTAGCAGGTTAAAGTCTGAAATCCCAGATCAGCAGGAGCAGGGAAGCCCACCCAGGCTGCTAACCTTAGTGCTTCCTGTTGTTACTGCTAAATGTGCTCACACATTATTCTTATTTAAAGACTGTCTCTTCTGCCCCAAAACCTACATGCAGTTAATGAATATCATTGTAGACTGCTACTTTTCCATACTAGATGACTGCAAAACACTTTGGATCAACTCCTGTTATTTTATAACTGTATAAATAAAAATGACTTGATTTGACTAGAATATTCTGTGTAACAGGAAAAGTGCATTTCGATGGCAATAAGACGGCCATTAGTGGAAAGCCGACCACCCTTTCATGTTGGTATAGCCTCCCTGGCAGGGTTCGACAGGTCTTGTGGAGGAAGACAGCCGAGCAGGGTGACACCACCACTGTTGGCTCCGTTGCTGAAAGCAACCATTACAAAATAGAGGAACAGTTCAAGGGTCAGGTCAGCCTGAGCCGAACCCTGGGAGACACTGAGCTGACGATAAAGGCTGTCCGAACGGAGGACGAGGCCTGCTACACCTGTGAGTTCCACACGTACCCAGATGGTACCCGGGCCGCCACCACATGCCTCTCTGTTTATGGTGAGATCTTTTTTCTTTTTTTTTTTGTTTGGGTTTTTTTAACTGTATTTGGTCCTTGGGAATTGCTCCCTACTAGGCAATTTTTTATTTATATGATACTTTTAAGCACTCTTGTTATTTCTCCTTGAATTCTATGTTATCCCAAGTCTGTCTTTACATATAGCTGACAAAGTTGTCATGACTTTCAGTTGTTAGCAACTCAGTGGCCACTTTTTATCAGTGCCTCTATGCTTGGCTAATCTCCACAACCCCAGCTTTGAATATACTATCCAAAGTTACACTACAACCCTCCTCGCCTGAATTGAGACAAGCAAGGATCATACACTGGGTGATTGCTCAGGCATTATTTTAGGCAGGTAGCAGTAATGATAAGTAGTCATGGCAGCTTATCTCAGTACCATGCCATGTCAGCTGATACCCTTCTACACTTCTCATTGGTAAATCTCATGTAGAGCCTCCAATTTCAGTTGCCTTAGCTTGACAACAGCTGCTACCCACCTGCAAGCCACTTTGCATCCCACATCTACCTCAGCGCCTACGTTCATGCTGTGAGTGTCATATCTATTATATGTGTTGGCCCTTGCTGCTGCTCTCCCAGCCTCCACTTTTCCATGTATACACATAAAAAGGATGGGGAGGTCCCACAACAGAGCAACAGCAATCTTCTCATTGAAATGCACAAAAATCTCTGTCTGTTTGTTTCTTTGACCACCAACTTGTCCTACAGAATTAAGAGTTGAGGAACCAAATTTGTCACACAGGTATATCTGAGACCCCTGATTGTTCTTATCTATCTCATATATTGTGGCATAATCATGTTGCCGTGCAACTACCTAGCAACAAGCTATAATTTCCTGTTTTTGTTTTTTTGTTGTTTTGTGTTTTTTTACTTTGTTGCATCTATAGCACCTTGTGAAATTGTCCTTTTGCTATTTTGCATTAACATATAAATTCTACCCGCAAAACCTGAAAGATCTAGCAATCTATTTCTTTTTTGCGTTTAAACACATAGAAAAGCTTACAGGTACAAACAATACTGGAGCATGGGCATTCGATAGCAAATATAAATTAGAGCAGATTAAAATAACAATTTTCTTTTAGCTTTAGTTGTGTTAGGAGGCACACCTACAATTTTCTTTTTATAATGGGAACACTTAGCCTTATTATTATTATTATTATTATTACTATTTCTGGACATCTGGAAATGACTAATGTGAGCTGTTTCCAGGAAATGTCAGATAAATATTTCGCTGGGTGTTGAGATGGAAAAGTGTTTCCATCCTTTCCATCAATCTGTGCCCATTGTTAGTTTCATTTAGAATAAAAATAATATGTTGGCAAGAAATTTAAATGGCATGGGACCTGCTCTTCCTTGAATTGACCAAACTGATCATTCCAGTTGAATGAGTAGCGCTACTGTTAATTACCCACGTGGAACATGGACCTCTGATTGTAAAACATAGTAATATTACTATTCATGTGTTTGTTTACAGGAACTTTTATATAGCATGGGTTAGTGTCACATACTAGAAAGCTAAACTAGTTTTCTTCCCTAAACCTGCCCCTAACCCTAAACCAGGACATGATACACAGAACAGAAAATCAAGGTGTGGCTGTAAAGTTCGGGCTAAATACACTGGTGCTCGCGCCTTTCTATTGTCTCTGCCTCTTCTTTCACCCTCTATGAAAAGTGTCTTGACATGTAAGACACTGAGGATATACTGAAGGCTGAGAGGAAATGTGTACTAGTGTATGTGTGTGTGGATCCCATATATAGCTCAGGAAAAGGAAAAGCAGTGTATAAACAAACCAAAGGCAGCTCAAAGGTGAGAGGTACTGGAGAGGGTCATTAACTACTGTTCCAATCTCACTTTCCCCTCAGTGAGAAAGAGTTGCTTAGACCACTTTTACACATGAATCATTCTTATGCATCAGATCTACTCAGTAACTTATGCCAGAACCGGAGCCCGATTTTAACCGTACGCTGCAAGCTTCTACATAACCTGGCCTGCGTCTCCTGAGAAATGTAACTGCATCGGGTCAACGCATACCACAACTTGACTTGAATGGCGTGGAAGGTTGCAATGTAGGGATGAAAGGAGTTTCGGGTTAAAATGTCAGTTAGGGTGTAGATTTCCATCAGAAGTCTAAATGTAGATCTAGTGATGATGAGCAAAGATTCCAGGAGTGTGAGTAATTGCTGAACTTCCTCTGTGTGTGTGTGTTTTTGGAGTGATAATGAGAGAGGGGTGTCACTGAGGGGAAAGGGGTGATTAATGTGGGATCAAGCCCAGGGGATGAGTGGTTTACTGGGACACAAAGCCTCAGTGTGTGTGTGTGTTTGTGTGTGTGTGTGCATATGTTGCTTTCCTAACAGGCTTTGCTTTTGTCTGAACTGTTGGAAGCAAAGATACAGACATGCACATAAACACACACACAGTCAGTAAAAGCTGCTCTGGCTCTGTTCTCTGTCTGGCTTTTGTTTCCAGGCCGGGCCTGTCGGAGGACTACTTGTGTCGCCGTGTCCTCGGGGCAGAGAGATTGACAGGCGATGTTCTCTGTTTGTCCATCTTCATTAGGAAGGCAGATGAGCAAATCTTTGCTTTTTGTGGTGTAACTAAAAGACTACTGGAAAAGAGTAACACAGGATGAAAAATGACCTAAGCAAAATTGCAAAATAAACTTGAAGCGACCATTAACTCAGTCTGTCTCTCCCCAGTTTTACCCAAACCTGAGGTGAGCCAGGTGACCTCACCTTCAGGGATCACCGAGGCCAACTGCACGGCACAGTCCCGGCCTGCGGCGGAGATCACGTGGAACGTCGGCAGTGACAACCGAACCCTAGGCCCGCCCTTTTCATCGGCCTATGAACAAGGCGACGGCACAACGATAGTGACAAGCACGCTACTCTTCCAGTCCGGGCTGTTCAGCGACCTGTCCATCAAGTGCATCGTGCACCACCCGGGTTTGAATAAACCCCAGATGCTGTCCCTCAACACAAACAGTGAGGACCTCCTGAATGATGTCTTGTCCTGTCGCACATTATAGCAAATATAATATGCCATAATGTGTAAAAGCTCCTTTACTGGGAACAGGAGCTTTTGTTGACAAATGTGCATCCTCTGCTATTTTAGTGCTGGGTAATTATGGCTGCTTTGATGGGGTTCTGAATCCTGTAATGCCACATAGTACGGGAAGGATTATTTTTAGTAGAAGAGAACCTTTTTTGTCTTACCACATCACCTAACATGTTTAGTCCAGATGTCATACATAATATATATCCTACATTTAAACGTCATCAGTGTTTTGGAGGAAATGTGAGCTTTTGTGTTTGTGTGCCACAGTGGGTCCAGCCATGGTTATCCTCATCTCCGTGTGCGGTGTGGCAGCGGTCCTCCTCTTGTGCTTGTGTGTGTGTCTCTGCAAGTGCTTCATCTGTACGGACGGTGAGTCTAAAATCTAAGCTTTTTTTTTTTTTCAAAAAAAGCTTAGATTTATGTTTCTTATAGCATTCAGGTACTGGAGTGCTAGTATTTTCAGTAGCTTGACGGATCAAGGCTGGACTTGCCGTTTAGTGGTGTCAAAAGGCATTTTGGAAATGCAGGAAGTGTAATGTTGCAATAATAAATTACAGCCTCTCATCAAACATAGACTAACTTCTGTTACGAGACTATATGAAGATTTCCCTTATATGGTTGGCACTCTCAATCCTAGTAGCTCCGGAAAACATGGGTGAAGAAAGTCCATAAGAAGCCCTTTGAGGAATTCCTTCAAAGTTCAGCAAAACAGTGAAGTTATTCTGGGAAGCTTTTATGAGGAACCGTGTAATTATATATATATGCGAAGCAGAACTAAAGAAATGACCAGACTTTTTTTTTGTTGTTGTTTTTATTAAATTCAGCTTTACTTAAGGTTTTCTAGGCTTTCCTTTGTCACAAGATGTCCATAATGTGAGAAAAACCCTCAGTGCATATGCAGTGTTTGTCTTGTGGCCTGCTGTGCTGGCCAAGTTTTGAGTGCCTCTTGTCACAGTGACTGTGATAAAGTGTCCACATTTCTTCTGGTTACATGAACAGAAAACATCCTGGCATTTATGGCCTGTGACATGCCAAAACAGCCTCCAAGAACTACAGTAGCACAACTACTGCTACAACGACTGACAGATAAAAGTGGGTTTCCTTTTCAAAGTTAAACCTAATTATTTTGTCATTTGTAATTTTGTAAATGAACAAAAAGGGGAAAAAATTGCTTGAATGCTTGCATGTAAAGGAGGTAGTTCATATATCATTTTCAGAGTGTGAGTTCCCTTTAGCTAACTTGGCATTTTAGCAAATTTTAGCTCAGAGTTTACTCTTGCCCCCCCCCCAAAAAAAAGATGTTTTAACTTACTGAAAGGTCCAGACAGACAATAGCATTAAAGATTACTTTAAAGTACATAGTAAACCATTTAGCAACTAAAGCACTAAACTAAATTTTTGCCTCCAGAAGTTTGAGTAGAAGAAAAAAGAGCTAAAAGAGGAGTAAATATTACACTTTTCTACATTTATTGGGTTGACTTAAACCTAAACTTAATGTTCTCTTCAAGCTCTTCAAATGACCACTTTAAGCAGCCTTCGAAGTGGGTCAGTTCCCATTGACTTACAAATTGTTGAAATTGCTCATCCTTACCCATTTCTGATATTTTGATTCTGATAACTCATTAGTGTCTTTACTAAAAAAAATTTTTTTTTTATTTAAGCCCTGTTTTTTGATGAAGATAGAATCCCATTTTATACCACAGATAGTATAAAAGTACAGATGTACCTTGCTAACCAAGCTAACTAGACAGCATTAATGCTAGCTGACAGTTGGTGATGTCACAGTGGCATTTTTAGTTTAGTCTTTGGAGTTCAAGTTGAACTAATTAAAAATTAAGAATATGGGTTTTTTTATTTGTTTGGGTTTTTTTTTTTTATTTACCATTGGTCATAAAAAAAATGTGTTTCTTTTAGCTGACATTATTAATCCATTGTGTTTTGCAGACAGGGAAAATAATAGGAATACAAGGAAGCATAAATCGCTTATTAACAATAAACGCATAGTTAGAAAACTGCCTGAAAGATACTCAGCTGCCAGAAAGGAAACCATTGATAGCTTACTCTCCAAAAGTTGATTCTGTTCATCTGGACGTAGCGTTTTGTGGGAGAAACGTTTCGTCACTCATCCAAGTGACTTCTTCAGTCTCAGCTGACTGCAGGTTTCCCCAATCTTATAAACAGTACATTTGCATAACGACTGAAACCAGCCCACTGAAGGAACAATGGGCTGGGAGGTCAGTTCCTTAATCTTAATTATGCAAATTCTCATGACCATTGATCAACAACCACTGACCAAAACCCACTGATCAAAGACCACTGATCAATGGCCATGAGTACCATTCACAGAGAGTTGGGGAATGGCTGCAATCACAGCATTGTAAGATGGCGAAAGATGT
>VUQG01029079.1:15019-35683 GCA_015106755.1 Etia nguti | reverse complement strand
AAGGTAATAAATCACACAGCAATAGTACATTCATGTAGTTGTAAAAAGCATGACAATATATTAAGTATTCCAAAGTTTTCAGAATATGTTACTCTCATTGAGTAACTTAACGGAATACGTTACAAAATACATTTTGGGCCACGTATTCTGTAATCTGTAGTGGAATACATTTTAAAAGTAACCTTCCCAACACTGCCTAAACCTAAACCTATGATATTGCAGAGACCAGTGTGTGATAGCATAGATGACAAAGGATATTTGATGGCTCGGGATGAGAACATTTTGGAGTTATAAATTAGTATAAGTTTGGTTTTTAAGTATTTAAGGTTTTTACTTCAGTATCCCAACTATAGTTATGTGCTTTAGGCAGCACTGTTAGCACTGTTTTTTTACTTAAAGAGGGTGTGGGCTCAAAGATAGACTGAGCACTTCTGTAATGAATTAAAATGTTCTCCCTGTTATTCTTAGGTAACGCTACATATGTCAGCCAGGATGCTCTTGAGACAGAAAATCTTAAGAGTTTTACTTAACCACCTATGTAAATCATACTCTTAACAAAGACTGTATGTATAGGTTTTGCCTAATAACTTATATTCTCAGATGCTAAATGGAGTTAACAAAAACAATATGTAATTACTTGAAAAGCCTCTTGCTGTGAACATTTGTGCAGTGCTAATGACTACAATATTGTATTCATTAGAGAGGCAACTGGACAAAGTTAACGTTAACAGCAGGTCAAAATAGGAGAGCTAGGAAAAGCTCACAAGCACACCGGGGAAAACTTGTGCCCTGTTAACCTCTCCTTATGTGTAGGTGGTTGGGAATTGGAACTTGGAGATTAGCCAAAGAACTGACCATCTTCTTCTGTTACCAGGGGGAGTAAGGGTGTTATTTAAAAGGCATTTGTTTTAAAGATTTATTTTTTAAAGATTCAATTGTATTCATGAAATCAAAAAAGTAAACAAAAAAAACATACATGCAAGTACCAGAAAGAAGAATATTTAGCAAAATAGAAAAAAATGCAAAATAAATTATGGTTGCTTTACAATATCACTGTAAATACACCCAAACACAAAAATGTAACCTTGAAGAACCTAGTATTTGTAGCTTCAAGGCTACAAAGCAAAACATTTCATATTTACACTGTAACAAATAGAAAATGATGTTTTACATTGTTGTATATAAGACTCTTGTATCTGACTTTAGACTTGTGTAACCAAAATCCATCAAAGTAAAAATAAAAAGGAGTCAGACAAGATTTCCTTCTGAAGTGTAGATTAGCAGACTTACATATAAAAGTGTAAACTCAAAGCACTCAAGTGATGTGGAGAGGTACTCATACTTCAATATTTTACAGTTCTTCAGTTTCAGTTTCAGTTTTCAGAAAACTGAAAGATAGCTGCAATGATATGGTTTCACATCAACCCAATTTACTATATATTCACCACATTTAAGTTTAAAAAAAATAAATGATTTCATTGTGTTTCTTAACTTTGATGCAATATTAAGTTAAAATTATTTTGTCTTAACCCCCCCAAAACACTTTGGCAAGCAATGTTCAGACACAAAATCTATGAAAAAATATTCACACTGAAAGAAATGGTGCAAAATGAACAGCTAGACAATATCACACACACAAACATAAATTCTGCTTCGAACCTTCAAACCCTGAAATTTATACCACATGGACTATTTTTCTTCTTGCTTCACAGGTACAAACATATGTTATGAAAGCAGATTCTTGGCAACCACACAACCTCATGTGATCCACAGATAATCTTCCATGTGTGTTTAAGTAGTATAAAAGCTCTGTCATGTTCACAGAAGGGGCAGTTTTACAAGGTTACATTGTAATGAGTCTCTTTGCCAGACCGGCCTCTGATCTGATATGTTCCTGGTGCTGCTGTTAGGAGCCCAAGCCATTCTATCACTGTGTATACAGAGCTAGCCAGGTCCATCATTAATACTGCTCTTATCTTTGTTTCTGCCATGATTTCCATCCAAGCCTTTGTTATCAGTGAGACCCATATCAAACTGTGTCTGTCTTGTTGGGACATACAGCAGAAGATTTGCTACTAGGCACAGTGTCTGTTAACTGTTGCCTACTGGCCAACAGAAGACACAGCAACCTTGACATTAATGATTCAATGAGCACAGTAATTGAGTGCCTTTCTCATTTCCTGGCAGCTACAATACAAAGCTGGTGGTGGGGAGACAGGAGAGATACAAGAAGGAGGATAAGAGGGTGAAAGAGAAAGGCTTACAGTATGAAGAAAAACCCTAAAAGTAGCAAGGGAAGATAGGAATAAGTGAGGAGTATAACACATGAAGGAAAGGAAATAAGGAAGCAAAGTAAAGTGCGAGGAGAGGATCAGAGGCAGAGGACAACGGGGAGAGAGATTGCATTAGCTCATCGTCCCACTGGGCTTAGCTGTGCTCTGAGGTTGACAGTCCTGAGAGCTCCTGTCCTTCAGCCTTCCCATGTGCTTGTAGCATTATCTCCTACTTACCATAGTGGGCCAAGCTTTCAGCGCTGGCAGTCCTTTTACTTGCTTCAAAAATAATATAGGACATGTCCTGTAATTCCTGTCATGGGCTTGGTAAGATTTGCTTTTACAATTCATCATGTAAATCTATTATTCGGGTAGTATTAGTGTATAAATAGGAAAGGTTTGCAATGGACAAATGGAAAATCCTCAATGCTATCATTCCCCCCTTTTTATAGGCAAACCTGGATTTCTTTGGTTTCAGTGACAATAGTACCGAAAAAAAATAGTGAACAAGAGTTTTCTTCAAATAAAAAAGTGTTACCCAATAATGACCCAGATGGAAAATATGGATCACAAAATCTATTCCTATGGAGGACCCTATTTCATCTCAGTCTATACAATACTTCCACCTGTTTCATTCAAACCATTGCGTAGACAAGATTCACTGCATGCATTTTTTAGCAACAATGAGTGTATGAACACAAATGTGTTCTTGAAACAGCCTTTTTCCAAAAAAGGCTGTTTCCAATTATGTTAATATTTATATAGCTTGACAGTTGCACATTAAGGTTTCTGCTCTGTGCTTTTCTAATTTCCTCACCACAATAAAACATTAAGACAACTATATATTTACACTGGGACTATCCAACAGACTATTCAAACAACCTAATTAGTTTCCACCAGCTATAGACCATTAAATTAACTGGAAAAAGCTAAATTTCACATAATTGTATTCTCTTTTTCGGTGGATGTACATATTAAAATTCTGCCTGAAAGGTTGGCATTATGGAGTGCTTCCCAAATGTATTTAGGTCCTGAAAAAAAGTTGCATACAGTTTTAGAATACTTTGTTAGGCTGATCGCAGCTGTTAAAAAAATATGCATGGGATCATATAATTAGCAATATAGGCTCAACAATTACATGAAACAAATGAACTACCATATTTTTCGGACCATAAGGCGCACCAGATTATAAGGTGCACTGTCAATGAATGGGTCTGTTTTTATACATAAGGCGCACCGGATTATAAGGCACATTAAGCGAAACAAAGCAGTCAGATAAGTCAAACTTTACTCAACTCATTCTTCTTGCTTCCTCCACTTCTGTACTATTAATTCATTAATGTTGAATTCTCTCACAGCTGCTCTATTCCCATGTTGTTGCAGTATATTAATGACTAACCTCGTATTGTGGATGGATTATCTCAGTTGTTTTCCTGCCTGAAGTTTGGTCTGTTTACAGCATCCCGTTAACTTTTAGTGGAAAAAAGTTAGCATTCATCCTCCAGCTTCACTGTGTTTATGTTATGCTAACATAGCTGTGTCGCTAGCGATCACGTAGCACAACATTATATACCAGCTAGTCACTGCTGTTTAGTTTTCTGTCTTCATTTATGTTGGAAGTGATAGCAGAGCTGTACGTTTCAATTTTTTCAGAAATCTCTCAGTCAGAACATGGTATATCATGTTTAGTTGGAAACTAGGACCCAGATTACTCCGCGAGGCTCCTGACTATGGTAGCCGTAATGCTCCAACAATCCATCAAGCAGTGTGGCTTCGTAGCTTACTAAAGTTGTACTAAAACATTTTTTGACAGATTTTTGAGCGCCGTGTACCACATAAAATCAGTTCGAGGTCAGTAAGCACAACCAGAATTCATACATAAGGCGCACTGAATTATAAGGTCGATTTTTGAGAAAAATAAAGGATTTTAAGTGCGCCTTATAGTCCGAAAAATACGGTACACTAATTATCCATTTTATCAGTTACGCCTTGATGCAAATCCCCTGAATCAACAAATTCCAATGGGTTGAGATCTGGTATCATGTTCAATAAACCCATCCAGAGATTATATAAGCTTTGTGATATGGTTCGTTTTCCTCCTGAAAGTAACAATTAGAATCTGAATATGATGTAGGCTGTAATGGGGCTGGACAATGTAATAATGTAATAATGTAATAATGGGGTTGGACATGGTCAGCAAGGTCAGGTAGGATATGCCATCTAAATTAAGCTCAGTTGCTAAGGGGCTCAAAGTGTGGAACAGTAAATAAATAAATAAAGGGAACACACCATTACACTGTTACCACCATCCTGAATTGTTTATACAAGGCAGGATGGATTCTTGCTTTCATGCCATAATCTGATCTTGGATAAATCTTCAGATTACTGAGAAGCTGGATGAAAACATGGTCTGGATGTAAAGAAAAACAAAAAAACAAATAACCTAAATTAAATAATAATAATATTTTTTGCCTTTGTTTGTCTTTATAGGTCTTATGATGAATTCATGGTGTAATTGGAGCCTGTTTATGGAGGAACAGTGTTTTCTATTTGCTTAATAATAAATCTTTTGGGAACTATGATTTGAAGACAGATTATCGTTCTGTGTAGCTGTATATAAACTAATGGAATAAAACAGTAACACAGAAAAGCATGTAATAGACATGCCGGTCCACTGTGTGTATTTCACGCTTTCCCTCTCTAAAGCGTGAGATGGACACGCATGCAGAAGTTGCAGTACCAACAGGGGGACAGTAATGTCTCTTGAAACGCCTTCACGTGATTATTTTCATGTTGGCTTGATATCTCTCTCTGCTGGTACTGCAGCTTACTGCAACTTCTTCACGCATGTCCATTTCATTTCAGGCAAAGCGTGACATACACACGGTGGACAGACGTGTCTAGTACACACTTTTCCATGATATTGGGTTGCATAAAGTCCCACTTCCAGGGATATTGAAACAATCATAAAAAACCCACGCTCTATTATAACGTTTACGTTGATCATATACAGATATTTTTTGGGGGCCTTTGGTCTTCAATTTTAGGAAATATTACCATGAAATACAGTAGAAACAAGTGGCATTTTGTATCATTAATTCATGGTTGTTACATAGAAACTTTATTTCCAGGTAATCATATTACTGCTTGGAATTTGGTTTAATCTGCTACTGATCTACTATTATCTACTATTGGAATTTTTGCATGAGGTGACAATCTGTTTAAGCATCTCTTGTTGTTGTTTTTTTAAATATTTATATATTTATTTGTTACTTTTATTTTCATGATTTCACCAGCTAATGTTTTTTTCTTGGTCATTATGATTTAAACAGAGGTGAAATGGCTACTTTTCTTTTTGCAAGTCTGCTAGGAGTTTTTTTTTGTTGCATTAAACTCGTGCCAACGTGTCATTTTCACCTGCTCCGCACTCTTTAACATATTAATTTGACTGTAAAAGGAAACGTGGTGTGTGCACTAGTTGTGCACTAGGTGCGCAATCCCAGTATTATCACAATCCAGTCAAAGTGGTGTAATTCCAGGCATGTTATTGTGAAGGAATGCTTTTGTGGCTTGAATATTGAACAGTTAGCTGGTGTAATGTGTCCATTACTTGCTGAGGGAATTCATCATTGCTGTTGCTCTTTGAATCCGGTTTAAATCAAACGGTTTTTGGATTCCTCCTGCAGCTAACAGAGAGATCATCCACCTTACTCTGGCTGTGGAAAGTTAATGGATCCTGAGAACCTTCTGCACCACTTACTGGACATGCAATCGAACACTTTCTCTAACATCTGTTTTCAGTCTGCTAGAAGGACAGAAAATCTTTACCATTTCATACAGCTTAAATGTATTTTAAATTCAAGCTCATTGTAGATTTATCTCTTTTCTCACTGTTTTCACATTTTTGTATTGTGAACTTGATTGAACTCCGTCTTTAGTCTAATTTAATAAAACAGATGTAATTTAAAAAAAATCTGCTTTTTTCTGTCATTCCAACTTTTTCATCAGTTTGCCCTCAATGGCATCAAACTGTTGTTGTCTAATCCTGCTTTGATTAGTGCTTTTGAAAGATACAAATGTTGTGGGGTCCCAGGGGACCCCAGTCAAAAGCGTCCAATTCTGCCTATGCAGTTTAAATAAATTAAACTATCTTTTCAGTTAATGTTTGCCATGGGCCCTAAATTAAAGAATCATACACCATCAAGAGGGGTAGGGTCTTCTGTCAGTCATTTTAATCAAGAACAACTCCATTGCTGCATTTGTCATCTGGTGCCTTTGCTGGGAACTTCCCAAACTGGAAGTTATCAGAATGTTGGCAGTGTTGTCAGATCTCCCTGAGACATGCTGGCCATGCCGGACATGAAAAGGAGACTTGATATTGCTACATTACAAGCCCCAATCTGAGCAGAAATGGTCCTCCTGGGAGTGAGGAAACCTCTATCTGCTGATGTGACTGTCCAGCACTTGGCTGGAAAATCTACTAGAAAAAGGTAACACAGACAGGAGGGTAGCTACTATTTGCTTCTCTTGTCACGTGCGATGATGCGCTGAGCATAGCATGTAGTGTGCTATAACTGCCTGTATTTAGCTATAGCTGTTTTTTGTTTTTTCCAGTGCAACTGTAGTAAGAACTTTATACACACAAAAGCCTCACTTGGTCCCAGTGGGTGCTGGTCTCCACCAGGGCTGTTCTCTGTCAAAGCTTCTTTGTCAAAGTTTCTGTTCATAACTTATAGACAGAATTTCTAGGCATAGCCAAAGGGTCAAGAGTGTCAGGTTTTGGTGGACTCAGGATCTCTTATCTTATCTCATCTTTGGTTTTTGCAGATTATGTACAATACAATATATTTTATTGTCCCCTCAGGGAAATCACGTCAGCAGATCGAGGATTCTTCACTCCCAGGAGGGTCATTTCTGCTCACACTGGGCTACTGGTTCTTTTAGCTTCATTAGGCAGTGACCTCCAGCTTGCATTGGGTTGGTTTGGAGCTGAGTGAAAGCAGCTGGGATGAGAATTTGCCTAAGGCCATGATTCTCAGGTGGAAAAAGCTGAAGTGCCCACTCTGGGTCAGGGATAAGATGCTGCCCCAAGTGAAGGAGTTTATGTATCTTGGGTCCTCACGAGTGAGGGAAGAGTAGAGCAGAAGACTGACAGACTGACTAGTGCAGATGCTGTACTGGTCTTTTGTGGTGAACAGAGATTACATCTCCACCCTTACCTATGGTCACGAGCTGTGGGCAGTGACTGAAAGAAGAAAATTGTGCTCAAGCAGAAGAAATTAATATTAACAGCATTATAGTATAACATTCAAATAAAGTATAATATTAAATAATATTACAATTATTATACAGTCAAACAAAGTATAATGTTCTTGATATAAAGCAGAAATAATTTAAAGATTATAATATTGTAACCTGTTGTCTGTGACGGTTCTCAGTCATCCAGGTCATTGTAGTCTCACTCACGCCCACTCACATCCTGGGCCATCTGACCTCAGTAAATCACAAGATAGGGTGGGGCTAGGCTTCACAATGTGTTCACCCGAAACCTTGGCTGATTGTGACGCACACCTGTTTTCACACCTTGGCTCGTGTGATTAGGTAGAGGATCAACAGGGGGTCCATGACCCTCTTGGGGGGACAATCCCATACAGCTTAAAATGTGGGACTCTCCACCAGTTACTCTTAGAACTGACAATGATCCTGTTTTCCTTCTCTCACCCCAACCGGTCGCAGCAGATGGCCGCCCCTCCCTGAGCCTGGTTCTGCCGGAGGTTTCTTCCTGTTAAAAGGGAGTTTTTCCTTCCCACTGTCGCCAAAGTGCTTGCTCATAGGGGGTCATATGATTGTTGGGTTTCCTCTGTATCTATTATTGTACGATCTACTACACAATATAAAGCGCCTTGAGGCGACTGTTGTTGTGATTTGGCGCTATATAAATAAAATTGAATTGAATTGAATTGAACAAGCTTCTCAGATGAGAGGTGAAACGTCTTCAAGGAAACTTAAAGAAGTCCAGACGCTTTTCTCTCCAAGCTCCTTAGACATTGTAACCTATTATTTAGCCTAATATTGATTGATAAATATCAACTTATGTTACTCATTATAATGAGAATAATTCCAAATACAGGAAGGAAATGACCATTTTATTGCCCTTCAAGTTATCTTACATTAGTTTTCACATTATTACTGGTATCCAGCTGATATAGTGGCAGGGCCAATATATCAGTATCAGCATTTATAATGGATGATAAATTGAAATTGAATCAAGTAAAAAAGAAATTAGAGAAACAAACTTCAACCATGCTATAAACATTGATGTTGCATAATCTGTGTACCAGAAGTTTCTCTGCGAGTTACCTGTTGGCAACACAGTTTGAACACCACAAAGATAAAAACCAGCTGATTCCAGAAGAGTTGTGCAGAATAATCTATGACTTGTTGTGACAATTAAGAACAATAAAATTATTCAAAAACGGCATTGTCATGTTATCTTAGTATAGACTTGTTAATAACTACACTCAACAAATGTTTTGTAAATCTATTCATGTTTCGTTTCTCTAGAAGGAAAAAAATATTGGGCGATATATTGGATTTTTAAATCACCAAACACCAATACCGGTCTTAAAAGTGGTGTATTGATTAGGCTCTAGTTATTATCCCTTGATAGTACCCTGATGAGCAAATTTCAGATTAATGGTACTTATCTAAAAACAAGGACAATACCAAGCTATTACTTTTCATTATTTTGCTAATTACGTGATGACATTATTATTATTAGCTCTTTAATTCCCTGGTATTAGCCCACTATTACCATTTTATTTTTAAGCTCTAATGTTAAATGGTGCCCATCTCTATTGTTTATATTATGATAAATGAAGAGATATTAACAGACCGTGGTCACTTCACCATCCAAGTGAGAAAAGTCACTCGGATAGGGAAGTCACGAGCACCATAAAGAAAAGATTTTACTGGAAATAGTAGTTGCAGCTCCCAATCCTGATTTCTGTGTACATAAATTGTCACTGTTTACATGATGTAAAAAAAGTTCAATTAATTAATATTTGAGCTGGGAATGTGTTCAGTCTCTCTGTAAAAACAAATATTAAATTATACTGATCACTCCTAATATGTTGGTTTTAGCTGCTTGTGTTTATTTATATGCTTTTCTTTCCTCTCTCTGTTTGATATTGTTACCCTTCAAATGAGACCTGCCATGTTGCATTACTTTAACCAAAACACAAAACCTAAAGCATCAACAAAGTTCAGGGGGGAAAACTGACAACACAGCCAAATCAAAACAGAAGACTGTTAATTAATTGCTTGAAACATGTTTGTTTGAGTTCTCTGGAAAATTTATACTCTACACTGGGCAGAGCCTTAAAAAACACCCAGACACGCTGGCTTACTCAGGGCGTTTGCTTTTTTCCAAGGCTTCAAAATCCAAAATCCAAGGCTTTGGAATTTGTCTATAATTTATTCAGCTTTTTTCACACAGAAAGTGATGATGCAATAGCATATACAAATACACCTGACAAACTTTCAATTAGATGAAAAACAAATGTTTTTGCTAGTCAAAAATATTTCAACTTCAGCAAAAGCTTTGGGCTGTAACTTACTTCTTGAACATCTATGCTAGAGGTAAAACACGAAGTGACCAGAAAGAAAATTTCCTGGTAGGATCAAAAAGACATTGACTGAGTAGCTAATCTCAGAAGCTCTCTTTTAATAGGTAGAAACTTCCGGCAGAACCATGCTCAGGGAGAGGCAGCCATCTGCTGTGATTGCTTGGTGGTAATGGGTGGAAAAGAGAACAAAGACACACTGCGGAAGAGAGCCAGAGATGAATAAAAACTAACCATTAAGTGAGTGAAAAAAGTGAGTGAAGAATAAATACTTAGACCTAGACCAATTGCAGCCTAACTAACAGAGGATTCAGGATCACCTGATCCACCTTGATCTACAGAAGAGGGGCCTAATTACTATTATATCAATTTAAAGTGATGACTTGAACTTTGCTGCTGCCAAAAACAAAAAGTTATTGCACTTTTTTTCTCTTCAAACCCAATATGCACAGGAAGTATTACGTTAACCTACCATCGATGCTTTCAGTTCACATATCACATTTTAAGCTGTACTGTTACGTCAAGTTTTAGAGTGTTACTGTATATGAAGTAACACTGGAGAACTGTGAATTTATCCTTTATGTAGAGATAATAATTTCTCTCACATGTGTTTTGAGATGAGCAGGATTTTTTTTAAAGTTCCATAGTTCTCTTTGTCTCAAGTCAGACTAATTTGTCATGCCTCATGAAGCTTTGAATCGATTAAGACTATGACTATAGCCCCATAATCATAGTTTTGTAGCAGAATCTGGCGATAAACAGATTGATAACACACAAAAGTCATATATCACATCAGCTGCACATTGCGTAAGCGAACAAATAAAAGATAAATGGGCCGGGGAGTGTGTGTGTTTGAGTATGGTGCTATGCATCCATTCTCAGGCCAGACCGTCTGACTCAGCCGCCTGTCAGCAGGACGAGGCAGATGGGAGACATAAAACGCTCCATGCCTTGACAAGGTAGTCTGTCAAAGTTAGGGAGAACAGTCACAGGGGTAATGTTTTGACAAGGCATTAAATGTCTCCTTCGCAGACGCCCTGTATGTCATTCTACTAGATTGATGTACAGATACAGATGGCTGTATAATGCATGCCTATGGAGATTCTGTATGCTCATGCCTTGGTTTTTGTTATTCTCTGACCCACATTTACTTCACATAGCTAATGACTGTTCCAAATCCGAATTTACTCTGACTCCTAAACACCTCAAAGCAATTAGATAATTACTTATTTTATTCCTCATACTTCCTTTTATATTCAACAATACATTTAACCTATGTCTTGCTTCATTTTTGTCATTTCCTCTGTACATTTCGATCATGTCTTTTAAAGACTGCTTTGTAATATGGCCTGATTATTTGCCATTAGTTGTCTTTTTAGAGTTCACTGCACTAAACACTGTTGTGAAAGTCCGTAATTTGTTCCCTCTCCTCTTTCCTCCGGTTTTCTTTCACCCTACTCGACAGTGTTCCTCTCCTATACACAGGTATGTCAGAGTTCAGATATCTCAATTCAGGCTGAAACAATTATATCCAGTCTTTGCCACAGGCCATGCCCTGAGCTCCCACAGACCTTTTACCCCGCATCTGTCCATAATGATCTGTTTGGTTACCAGGTCCTTTTTTTCAGAATTCTTTTAAATGATTGGACACCACCTGGGGCGATGCCTGAAGTAAAGTGATGCATTTTAGTGTGTGGTTGTTTACTTTTCTACTGTAATGCTCTAGAATAGATAATTATTTACACTGCACAGAGCTCCTACAGAAACTAGACTTTACTGCAGATGCTGTAGTTCTAAGATAAAAGTGCTTAGAAACAGTAAGCCATCAAAATGATGTTTGCATGCTTTGGTCACTTAAGCATTTTTACAAAGTATCAAAAGATAAGATTTATGTTAACAAAGGTCTGAGCTTTCATTCTTAGGAAGGTGGCCTTGTTGGTAACCTGTGTGTGAAATGGGGCTTCACTGTAGGTAGTGAGAGATCCCTCAATGCCCACAGAGTAGCGATCAGTGGAGTGTGTAACATACACATGTGAGAAGTAACAATATTGGCATGTAGCTGCAGGTACTGTGAAGTAAATGGCGGGAGTGGTAGTTAAGTTATTGAAGACAGCCATAAAGTGTCTCAGTAGGATCAAGTGTCAGTATAACAGTTATCCAAGAGTGCGCACTGTTTGCTGCTTCAGGAAAGGAAATAAAGGCCCTTTTTATGCAATGTTCCAGTGGTGTCTCATAGCGGAACACATTGTAAGACACTTTGGGACATACGCAGACAATATCTAGGACAGCTCTTATTCATTGTGAATGGGACCCCATATTTCAGTCTGGTGCTGCATGCTGAGCTATAGAAACTGCAAAGGAACACACTGACATTACAGGGAAATTTGAGAAATGCTCAGTTTTATGCTGATGTTCTCTGGTACAACAACAAAAAGCCTGTTGCACTCATTGCAAAGCTCACAAAGCAGAAGCGGATTGTTTTTGTGTAGTAATAAATATAAATCATCCTATAAAATGCAAATCTGTACACACTCACATACCCATCTGTATAAAAAATTCAGAGCATTGCATTCGCTCGCAATCAGACAAAATACACTATAGTGACCTATCATCATCCTGTGAGCAAAGCTGTTAATTTGGCAAAAAATCTTTTTTGGCAATGACATAAATGAACCACCACAATTGTTTGTGAATACACTGTGCAAAAATGGAATTTAAATATATGTTGTAGTAATTTATGTATTTATTTATAGATGTACATAGCGGGTTTTAGCAAGATAACTGTTGACCCATTTCTTCAGAATATGCTATGTATGACTTACACTGCTGTCACTGAATCTGTTGTTCATTCTCCTGCTTCATATTCATAAAAAAGCTAAAGCACTTTGGCCATGGGGGGAATGTTTTCCTTCACTGTCAATCTCTTGAAAGGACATCCTCAAGTTTTTCTCTTGATAGCACTCAGGGAGTCAAGACAGACTGTGTAATCATTTGATTACCTGTTTCATCTTTAAGAGTGGGCATGTACATGTGCTTGCATGTAAAGCTGTTCCACTGCATTTCACTGAGGGACTGCAAAATCAGAGAGCACACACAACACAAGAATAGTGTCTGAAATCAGACCGCATGCTGATTTTTCCAATATTAACATTTCCCTCCTGAGCAATAGCTTTAACTTCAGCTTTTCAAATGTCAGCATGTTAACTGGCGTCATGCTAGTGACTAGTGAGCTCCACATTTTAAAGTATTACAGTATAAAACCCCACGAAATGTCAGTATTTCTGATCACTGAAATTGCTGTCTTTACTTATGGTTTTGTGGCCTTTAATCTCTCTTTGACTAGTAGTATAGTAATGCAAAATAGGTGTTACCTCAGTGTTGCTCCAAATGTAGTCACTACTCACCTGCTCTACACCCTTTTTCTGGTGACAGGCCTCGTCTGCATTACAGCTGAACAAATTGAATCTGCCAGTCAAACTGAAGCGCAACACTTATCTAATCCGACCTGTAATACAGGGCTATGCTCTATTGCCTTTGCATAACACCCTCTCCATGTTTGTAACCCCAGCCCCCAAGGTATCACTAAAGTATTGTCATTTCACTTATTGTAAGTCAAGACCAGCTCTACCTCCTGCTATCCCTGTGATTTCTGTGGTCCTTTTTGTTATTGTCAGGAACAGGCTACTCTCTAGGGTGCAAACACTAAAGTTCACATTACTCACATAATCACAAGCACTTAATATGTAAATATACGCATAGCCGATCGGAGTGAACGGTGAGAAAAAGATACATGGAGTCACTGAGAATTCATCGTGGCACAGACTAATGCATTTCTGCCTAAGTCAGCAAGGGAGATGTTAATGTTGCTGTGAGAATTAATGGAAGTATTGGCTTACAAACATTTGGTGATGCATTATTGTGGCTCCCAGCAACCAGCTACTCCTAAGTTGTTTTTCAAGTGCACAAGTCGCAAGGGAAGTACTTCCTGTTTTAATTAGACACTGGATAAGCAAATACTAACTCAGATAAACTGTAGAATCTGTGGTCAGCTATTTCCTATTTCACAAAAATAGAGCATTCAAATGTAAGTATTAATCATATTCATATATGCAACATATAGAACCCAGCATGGCTTGTAATGAATGGCAGTGCACTGAGAGATGACAAGCTACTTTGTAGTGATCAATAAATAATGTGGGTTAAAGAGCACTCAAAGCACTAGAATCCATATAATTCAATGCAATCCACTGACTAGAAGGTAAAACTCAACGTGTTCATTTTCCAATGATCATTTCAGAACAAACATTTTGTTTGATGTAAGAAAAGCATCTTTTTCCTCAAAAATCTATTATTACCTATTGAGCCAATAGATGGCTGTACACAAGAAAATTGTTTTGGCTCATATAAGTATAACTTACTGGTCCAAGGTGGCATCAGGTGTATTGATATCAAACTATTTCCATTGTCCCAAAAAATAAACACACTGCTGACAGTTGCAGTTGTGATCAATATTATTCTCTGTGGTCAGTGTGTTGTCCAGTCCAAATGACTAAAATCAGAACTGAGTGAATTCAAATGAAAATAAGACGAGTCTATAAAGTAGTAGCAGATCTAACTGTTTGGGGACAACCATTTGCACTGTTGCTCTAGTATGTGAATACCACCAGTTGCTTTTTGGATCACTTGATCCCAGAAAATTATCTTTACAATATCCATTCATATAGCATACACCAAAATAAAAATATAGTTGAGAGTCATTAAGAGTCTGGCTCTGTGTTGTTTTGCACTGCTTTTTGGGCCTTATTTTAATTGCATAACTCACTGGTGTACTGGAAACAAAAAGGTCACTTAATTTGTGAAACAGTATTTGGCCATCTAGTTCCAAGAAGCTAGCAGTGTATATAGCTGTGAACTTTTAAGACAGTAATGCTTATATGAAATAAATCAACTCGCTCCACTGTCCATTATTTTCACTCGCTGAATCCATTATATCTATATGTAAGACTAATGATCAACAGCAGATGCTTACTATCGTATCTCTTTTAAAGTTTTCCTGGTAAATCTGCAACATTTTTTTTTACTGGTTTACAGTGTTTCCAGAGGAGATGTACTAGATTCCCATCATGTGACAGTGCCCAGAGAATCTGGCTTGAGGTCTGCTTGATTGACTCAAATGAGTCAATGACTCACTGACAACTTACTAATAAATCAGCAGACACACAAGCTACAGTATACAGTATATATTTGGATATACTACATAGACAATATATCCTTCCATTTTCTTCTGCTTCATCCAGTTCAGTTGTAGTGGGGCTGGAGCCAGCTAGAGCCCAGTTGTCAAAGGACAATAGGTGGGGTACACCCTGGACAGGTCGCCAGTCTGTTGTAGGGCTAACCATTCGATCTCACATTCACACCTAGGGCCAATTTGGAATTGTGTAGGGCTAATGTGTGTGTGTGTGTGTGTGTGTGTGTGTGTGTGTAAACCAGTTTTAAAATATTGCCCCTTAACTTGGAGGTTAAAATGCTTATAGCAAATATGTGCTTGACATTGTACCTCCAACTAATACAACAGTGCAAGCCGGTCAATAATATATTTCAACATTATGCGTGATTCTTCCCTGAAATCATGAATTCTGCAGAGCCCTGTCCAAGCAAATTGTTTGCTTCTTTCTAACGATTCTATCTCCACCTTAGGCAATTTTCTTGGTGCGCCACACGCGAGAGCGGTGTAATATTCCAAGATCTTTTTTTTTTTTTTATGTCAACACTATACAGTTCACTGAGGATGGATATGCAAAATGATTTATTCAGTTCAGCACCATCCTTGTAGAACCCATGGCGATGGAAAGTGATAAAGGAGAGAGGAGAGCAAAATGCAGTCTTTTTAACCACCCAAGGTTAAAGCCATCTCTTACACAATGTTATACAATGCAGCAGACCACTGAGCATAAAAAAGGAAAAATGACACCCTGAACTATGAGTAGGATATTTCTGTTTAATTATGATTATAGAAATATCCCGGACTTGAACTTTGCTCACTACTCTCCTGTGTATGCATGTGGATTGTACTGCAAAGCCGCAATAATGCAAAGACAAAGTCTCTTTTCACAGGAGAGATGTCACACCACTCCACATGAGAACCTGAGGTCTGGCACTGAAATTTCCTTGCACAGGTCATTCTCTTGTTCACAATTAAGCTGTCACTCATGCTTGTATGTTATTTTGAGACAGGGAATGCCCAGCAAAAGGGAGATTTAAAAAAAACACTGTAAGAAAGGTGCCAGCATACTGAAGTGGATGGGGGTAGCAAAGTCTTCCTTCAATAATTATAACTATACACAAACTAAACACAGAAATGCTAAGTGCAGATATTATAGACCATCCACCAACATTAATTGTAGATGACCTGCTGTAAAACAGCATTAATCTTCATTTCAGAATCCGTCTGGCCACAGGATAAAATTCTGTGTGAAACTGTAAAATACTGTACTACTGAACATCAGGCTAAATACCCTCTGAACAAAACAGTATTGGAAAAAAGTGTCAGGTAAGCAGAGTCCTCATCATCATGTATTTATTCAATATTTATTCTCTATTATCAATTCTATATTTTGCTTACTAGGATTCCAATTCAGTCTTTGTTAGTGTAGCGATGAGACATGTGCCCTTGGTGTATGTGTGTGGTGTGGGAGTTGCCCACATCATACTCATACACAAAGGGCCAAGTAGTGTTGTGTTATGGGTGTGTTATGTGGGAAATAGTTGGTGGATTTAACAATAAGTTAGTTGTTGATGGTCAGTAAATACCTCTAAGTAGATACCTCTACTAAACCACCTCTGTTCTATTTGGTGTGTGTGTTTTATTGTGTTGAATATAGACTATGTCATCCACAAATAAAGTGGCTTTGGAATTATGACTTATGACTACAAGACTAAAAGACTGACTAAAATGTGTAGGCTAACTTAGTGAGTAGAAGATACAGAGCCAATAACTGTCACTAACAGTTATTTAATATCTACAACACATTAGATTACTTTTGCAGGGCATTTACAAAAGAAGACAAAACTGTTATTACCATGCTATAACATGTTTTTAACGGCAGAATTTCAAATCAGAAAGCAAAAGGGTTGCTTCACTTAGGCTGGGAAGCTGGGACATTCATTGGGTTCTGCCTGAGGCTGTTTGGTCTGAGGTCAGTTGTCCTGATGCCGTTTTATCTCTGCTTGGTTTGTCTAATACCGTTTTGTCAGATATATGTGTAAGGTTTTTGGTTCTGATGCTGTTTAATGCTCGTGTGAGCTTCTACTGGAGGATACCTCAGACTTGATAAACATTTTCCTGGTGGTCTAAGAACAATGCTTTCTACACAGTGTTTTTGAACCAATACCAACCCACACAGTACAGTTCAGTACAATTTGGTTGACTGTTGTGTTCTGTTTCAGTACCCACAAGTATTGTATACAGTATGGTGAGGATAATGATCTTGTGTAACCTTGAAGCTAGCACAACTTGATACATGGATGTGTATAACTAAGCCCCAATACAGAAAGGTAAGTGAAGCTTATGGAGAGCTCTTCATGGTGTGACATGAGGAGGACTCTTTGAAGATCAAATGTTTATGAGGGGCATCAAGGTCCTGCCAGTGAAGCACAATTAAAACCTCTCTAAACCTGAGACACTCACAGGAGATAATGAGAAAAGGGCTTCCTCTAATCCCAACTAATTATGTTTGGATGCATGATTAGATTGTAGTAAACATGAGGTGGAGTAGGGCGTTTTGTTTGTACAGTAAATATCGAGTTTTGCATTCCTGGTTTAAGAAAGATCCCCTAAAATGTATTTTTCTATCTTGCTGTAGACTCAAGGACAAAGGTAAAAGACAGAATTGTGAATAGTTCTCTCTAGAGCGCATACCTCCTCACACACTCAGTATGCTTGTGTAATGCATGCTATGAATTTGACAGCACCTAATAAAAGACGCACTACAAAAACTGATCAATACAATACATCTCTGCCACACAAAATGTAACTTTTCTGTTTACCAAACATCAAAACTATAGCATGTATAACCTCATTGCCCTCTTCTGGATGAGGAAAACACAGCACTACATTCTTTGTTTTCCTTTTCACTGTGAAATAATGTGTTTTGCATATCATCTATGGGTTCTGCTCAAAATGGAAGATTTCGTTATATTTGGCATTCACACTCCCACAAAGGTTAAAAGACTGGAAGGGGCACATAAAATAAACATCATCCTCCCATATATTATCATAAATCTGCTACTTATACACATTCTCTATAATCTTCTATGTAGCATATAAGCTCTCGCACAAAAGTAACACTATGTAACAACCCATTAATCTTTAGCCATAAGTGGGACAGACAGGAAGAGGGAAATAAATGAAAGTATTTTACGCCATTTATAGGGGCCTCACCATGCAGGCTGAATCTCAGTGGGAAAAGAGATTCAAATGTGAGGGCAGTCCTGAAGTCTTATTTTTATGCAATTTTCCTGCATTCAATCAGGCTTCCAATCTGTACAGACACACACACACCCATACTTAACAGCGAGAAAACTAAAAGAAAATAAGACGACTCTTCTCAATGACTTGATGTTGTTGCACTGTATCTGCTTCACGTTTCTCTATCCTCATTCTGTCATCTTTCTTATCAAATCATTTTGCTCCACACCAATTCCCCTGCAGTACAAAACCCCTTTTTCTTGGTCCACTATAGTTGCCCTATCTCTTAGTTTAAGCTGCTCTTTATCGCTTTATGCTACTTGTGTCTATTTCCTCTTCCCCACGAACACATACACACTTCTGATACACAAAAGAGGCAGATGCAGTCTCTATTATTTCCTCTGAAAGTTAATTCTAAATCCAGTTCTCATTGCTACAACCACACCATGCAGTTATTCTAAGCTGATTTATGCTACATTTTCTGGTGTGCTCATTGTGCGAGCTGAAGGCAGTAGTCAGCCGAGTGATCAGAAGTGATTCAAAACAGTGTAAAACCTCAATAGGATGTCATGAATAATCATAAGCGTCAATACCGGTTCAGCTGTCTTGATCAAAGATAGCGTGACCAAAAATTGTTGCACTGTGGTTGGTTTAAAGTTCTAAACTATAATGTTATATAACCGAGAAACAAAAATGTGCCGTTTTTAAAAATTTGGGGGGGTTATAGTTCCGAGCCTTTTCTCCCAAGCCATACAGTATTTTTTTTCCCTTTGGAAAATACGTAGGGATATTCCTTATTGGCACCGAAGGCTTTGATCTTTGGTCTGGCATTACTTTAGTACTGCATTTAAAAACTATTCTTTTTAAAAGGTAAAAAACACTGTATTGTGTAACTCTAACTCAAATCTTATTTGAGGCAGGTTTTCTGAATTGTGGTTATTATACCCAATACAGCTAATGACTTTGTGACGTGATTAAATTAATTGATTTATTTATTGATAATCATGATTTTACTGATAGTATCTCTATGAAAAAGGTTTAATACCTTAAAGGTAAACTAATATGCTAATTTTCTTTTCATATTCTGACACATTTTTCTTGAACTATTGCAGGCGCTTTTGACATACAGTTAAAAAAAATATTCTTCTTTATCTTAAAATGAACCTGTGGCTCCATCATTTTGTGCTTTACAAATTCACCTACCAAGTCAAAGATCCATGGTTTTATCCCAGGACACACAAATCCCTTTGGGGTTGTGTCAGGAAGGGAATCTAATCTTCAAAAATGCAAGAAAAAAAAAAACATCTGCTAAATAAAACGTAAAACTTATGAATAAGGGAGCACCTGAAAATATAATTTATCTTAAACTGGACCTTGATGTGCCCCTGTAGTTATCAACTGTCCAAAGCAAGTAATTTTAGCTCTTGTCACTTTAAGGTGCCTTTCCCTAAAACCCTATGTTCCTACCCTTCATTTGGCATCCTCAAACAGAACCTTGTGCTTATGGGCACTGCCTTCTTATCTTGCCAGCACAGGTTCAAAAAAGGGACTGTGAACCAGTAAGAAACACAATTTCTTGTTATTGATTGGAAATAAAAATGTTAAAATCCTCCTGCACATGTTCAAGCTTGAATCCAGGAATATGTGAGTAGACAGTATAAATATCCACAAAGATTACAACAGGACATCTCTGTGCTGTAAATATTAAGCTCATTACCTGCTTCTTTTTGGACATAATGGTGGATTTAGTCTTTCCAGTCCTGACAGTAACCACTGCAAATGAAGCGATAAACTGCTGTCACTAGAAGACGAAAGCATCTCTCTGCAGCATCTCTTATAACTGCTACTGCACATATAAAACCAGCTTAAAAGAATTAGTATAGCTATTGTAAATTGTAATTGTAAATATGCCAATTGTCTTCACTGCCATGACAGTCACAAGCCAAATATCAATACAAGACAGACACATGAATTTATTTTAATACTTAAAAAATGCCCTTTTTAATCTTATATTAGTCAAAAATCTAGCCTTTTCCCAATCACGATAAGTGATATGGTACAGTATGTAAACAACCTAATATTTTATTTGTGCAGGATGATTTTATGACTTATAATTGCATTTGAAAGTTTTAGAAACCTCTGCAGTGAGAATAAGTGTTTGTAAAATGTGCACTGATGTTATCACCTTCTGATGGAGTGGAACTTGACATCCTGGAAGCAAAAGCACTGTAGCATGTTTTACAATGTAAAAAGACTTTTTTTTTTTTTTTTTTTTTTTTTTTTTAAAAGTTTTTTTTTT
>VUQG01029079.1:0-14999 GCA_015106755.1 Etia nguti | reverse complement strand
TGTAAAATTATTTTTTTTTTTTTTTTTTTTTTTTTAGCTTAATAGCGTGATCTTTCCCCAACCCTGAGCAACTGAGTTTTATATGTGAAACTGTGCAGAATGATAAAACCTGGGCACAGTAAAAGAAATATGTAGCAGTTTTTGCAAATTGTACTGCCTAATGAGCCCTTTCTAGTACTTTGAACTTAACATCCATATCTGGTTGTTAAATAAAAACAATTCTGGTATACAATAATAAATTGTTACAAATATTGTAGAAACATGCACTCACACTGCTTCTATGTTTTATATTGTTCTTTGCTTTGTTTTTTCTGTAGACTCATTATTATTTACTCTAGCAACATCAGTTCTACAATATTCAATTTTTAAAAAAGAATAAACTGTAATCCTTTGACCCAAAACAAGTGTGCTTATTCACAATTTCTCCACTTTTCTGGCCTCTGTGTCCTGCATTTGTTGCGTACCACAGCACCATTTTTCCTACAACTTTAAAGTAAAGAAACTTTTACATGAGGGAAAAGTAAAGCTTGGACACATTAATACTGACCACATACTGTTATCAATGAAGAAGCAAATTTGATAACTAGAAACTATTTACTTGTATATATAATATTTTTTCTCTTGCTTCCGTTTCTCGTGTCCTGCATCAACAAAGCTAGTACACTGTATACACCCTGTCTGGACCCTTTTAGGAAAATTAAATCACAGACATGCAGGAAACGTTAATTGGGTTTTATGCCATTTGATGTGAGTCCTGTCCTTCAGCATATAGTGAATATAGTGTCTTTGATATCAGAGGGCACATGCCTGTGTGTCTCTTACGCAAATGATTTTTTAAATAGACGACCAACATAGTAGCTAATTTAATTAACTCGTCTGATTTTTTTTTTTCGGTTTTGTTTTGTTTTGTTTTTCTGGTTAAGTGCTTTGTAAATGATTTTTTTTTCATGATTGCAAACACATATCAATTGGAGCTGAACTAATAAAGCTAAAACGAAAAAAAGGAAGAAGCCCTTAGTTGATGCTGCCAGTCCATTCATGATCTGTCCTATCCTATTATGGTGTTGCTATATTGATTTGTTTAGCCAAGTTTAACCAAGACTGAGGCTGTGTTTTTTGTGAAAACATCACTCTTCAAATCAAAACTCCACGTTTGTCTTGTTATGAATGGTTGGCTCACAAATTTTGGTTTTTTAATCAAACTTCACATTTAAAAACAAAACTGCATAAATGAAATGCTTTATTGGCTTTTAGCTTACTACAATTAAATCATCTATACAAAGAAAACAAATTGATGTACACGTAGTTTAAGACCTACTTTTCATCCTCACTTGCCAGGAAGTTCCAACACAAACTCATGTCCATTATCTGGACAACATGAGAGCCATTAACAGCAATGATGGAATGGATTCCCATGAGGACGATGGATGGAGAGTTACATAGATGGCAGGTGATGAGGTGGACAAGGGAACATGGGAAATGGTTATAGCCCTCATTCCTCAAACTCAATTACTGTGCCCAGCTCCCTGAATCCCACAAATGAATTGAAGGTATGGCAGCTGTCGCTTTGATCATTAATGGGGCCAAAAACCTTCAACACTGACCTGAGAAGAGTTAGCTGGGTAAGGTATATATGAATATTCAACACATAAAAGCACTCTACACCTTATGTGATGATAAAAATGTCCTGCTTGATCTACTTAAGTGCTTTTTATTAATGTTTGTATCAAGTTGTGACATAAAGAAAATGAGTTTTTATGACTACTTTATGAAAAAATAAACAACTAATATAACCAGTCTTATTTTAAATGTATTTTCTGAAAATACTGTTGATAATGGTTACACATTTAAGACAGATCAATAAGTTCTGCATGACAGTTTCTTGAACTGTGATGCACAAAAAAGAAAGCAAGGAGGATTACTATAGATATACATGGCCAGATTGCTACTGTTAGTATTTACTAAAATGCTGCAGTGTTAGTTATATTATTGAAAGACAGAGGTATTTTTCTGGCTGGCCTTATTGCATATATAGTTGTAGGGTTTTTCCTTTCACAGGGCAACAACAGCGTATTTAAATTAACCATACACACATGATTTACTAAATTTTCCAGCACAACAGTTACTGCAACTTTCCCTCAATATAGTGCCAAACATTAGTGTTATTTTTTTACTCAGTGCACTTGTGATACTTCCTGCATGTTATTATTTTACATGCAGCCAAGATACATCTCTACAGGAATAGATGGTATACTGTACATTAAAATTATTTCATGTGTTATTGCAGTGCAATGTATTTAATCTGTTAGAAAACAAAACTGCCAAAATGCAGCAATTAAGGAGACAGAGCTGAAGTGTTTAATGTCTGAATGTTTTATATATATATATATATATATATATATATATATATATATATATATATATATATATATATATACACACGCATTTGTGTACATGGCCCAGTAACAGTAACTACATTAGCACACAGGTAGGTCAGGCTCTGACAGTAAACAATGTCTTGTGCTCTTCTACACATTGTCCATGTCAGCTGTTACACACATATTTCAGGTTGACAGTGGAATACTTGCAGTAAGCACCTCTCTGGATAAATCCAAAGCCCCAGTAATTTCTAACTCATGTAAATGATTTGCCTTTACATGAAGTAAGCATCGATTCTCTTTCAGTTGGCATTCATTGATCTGAATTGCTTTGCTGTTTCCAGAGAGAAGCTCTGTAACACCAGTGCTTACAGTGTGTTATTTTGGTTAGTATACCAGACACACCCTCATTAGGTCTGCTCGTTTTTGAACTGCTAATGTGCAAATTTGCACAATGCCTTGTATTACAAACATTTATTTATCACTTTGATTTTTTAACATTTTTTATGTAGTGATAACTTTGTAGACATGAAACTCTAACTGTAGTCTTGCTTTAATTAATCAGTCATTCTAAACATGATTTGCCTGACTTAAATACTGAAACAGTAAAATGAACAAAATATTGTTTGTTGTGTGGGTATACCTAAGAAGATTAACTGGCATTACGTAAATCCTTGTTAGGAAACAAAATGTATAATATTTTGTGTTTTTGAACAAATGCAAATTAACTGATTTTGTGTGTGTGTGTCTTTCAGTTTGTCTGTGTGTTAAAACCACTTTGCACAGATTATTTATAAGTGATAACCTATATATAGGTTAGGCCTGTGTTCTCTTTGCATGAAGGGTTAATTTACCCAGCACATAACTCTATATGAAGAACTGATATTTGCCAGGATTATGACAGGCTAACAGCCAAACAATTAAAACCACTATAGAGTATCTAACATCACAGTAAGCCTGCTTTGCAAAGAGAAATATTTTTTGACAGGATTTGCATCATGTCCTGTATATTTTCTTGATAGGCTGCAGAACTATTTTGCTAAAAATAACAGGGGGCCTACAGAGTATTAGTGAGCAAAATAAGGAGAGTGACTCCAGAGACGTCTGCTATCGGAAAACATAAGCAATCCCAGGTATTGTTTTGGCTGATCTTTGAAGACCATCTCATATTCATGACACATAACCCAAAAACACACGCAGGCAGTCCTACACTGTCCAAACTGTCAATCTTTACCTAAAGGCATCTCAGCTTGTAGTATTTAGTCATATACTATTTATAACTATGCACCAATCTCTGTTCCATTCATGCATTACATTGTCTGTCACTGTAAAATGCTTCTCAGAAATATTTTTAAAAAGTGGTTGCTTGCCGTTTTTCGAGTGTCATTGTACAATTTTAATTTGGTTTTTTTTGCTGTTTTGTTCTACAGTGATGCCATATGCGGCACCCTTGAAAATATAAATATCTATGAAAGTCTTCAAGCCAAATTGTCATATTTAAATGTGTTTTTACTTGTATAATATTGGAAAATAGCTCATTCTAAAATGTTAGAGTACACTGTACTAACAGGCCATCTGGATCTCAGACTCTTTGGGGCTTTGGGATCTGAAAAGGAGCATGTAACAGTCAGAAGCTGCATCCTGTAAGGAAGTGAGGCACTTCAGCAGTCTGCATCACACTTCACTGTAGCAATATTGTCTCAGCAGGATTTTAAGTGTTTCCATTAAACATGAGGATTTGTTCTTTTTGACCTAAATATGAATCACCAGTAAGTCTTGATTTGCTGACTGAGTATTGTATTACAAGGTAAGTTAACATTTGAACTGCCCACACAGCAACTGTCACTCTATGGTTTTCCATCAGCTGCACAGTGATAACAGGATGTTGGCATTTATAAACCACTAAAGCTGATTAATCTCAAGCCTGACAGTAAATATGCTAGCGTTTTGAGTCATACACACAGAGGAGAGAAAAAACTTGGCCCATGAAAACATTACTAAATGGCTCAAGTATATTTTTAAATGATTCTGCTATACCCAAAGCATTTGCAAATGGCCAGTGGCTGTCGGAGCTATGGAAAAAGCAGCTGTATACAGGTATATGGTATATTTCATTAGACATGGAGCCTTAGGGGAGCTGCCTGCACTGTATGTTTGCCACAGAGGATTGATGACTACTTTTTATGAACGTAAATAAATAAATAATGGCTGTAATCCCAGAGATATGATGACCATAATGTGTGCTTCAATAAAAAGCTGCGGACTGAGGCTTCTGATAGAAGTTTAATTCACCATGGAATATGTCTTATTTATTTATTTATTTATATAATCGTACCATTTATTCATGTACTGCTGCAAACATGTGGCTAAAAGATTGAATTCTTTTTGACTACAAAGCTCAGTGGGTTATCAGGTTTACTGCCAACTATTAAAGTATCCCCTGCTTTTAAACCTGAAAAGATGACTAAATGTTTTACGGAAGAAATGGGTGCTTGGCAAAACTTCAAACGAAGAGCACACAGGCTCTTTACGCATACTTTTTCCTAACACCTCATTTTCGAACATTACAGCAAAATAGCAAAAGGATTTAAAAGATGGAGGACGTGTTAGTGCGGTTGTTTTGCAGCAATATACTGAAGTGAACGGCAGAAATAGGGGTTCCTATCTGTGTTACTGTGCTTTGTTTAGAGTGCTTCAAGTGCAAATTAACTGACAATTTAATGTAAAAACAACCTTGTACAAAGCTCCAGAATTACATTTAGTAGGCTTATGTTCTTTCTTGCTGACTTTTCTTGCAACCTAACTTTATTATATTTCAGTCAATGATGCATTTTTATTGCCCTGAACAACAATATATATGTACTTTACATTAAGATAGCTGATAAATGGTGCATGTTCTCATTTACTTATTCATTGGTATTGATTTGCAATATGAAATGTCCAATAGAAAATGAATGAATAAATAAATCTTTAAGCAAAAGGGATTCAGTATATACTGCTTTGATATATATTCAACATATAATTAAGCTCTTAAAATTAATTTTATGGCCAAGATGCAAACTATTCACATGCAGTTTAAATGAACCTGACGCACCAGATGGTTTGTTACACAGAACCATCTGGGAAGTCGTCCTTGTAAACTATTTGGAAAAGGACTTCCACTTTCAAAAACTACTTGGAAGGTGATTTGATGAACCATCTGTCTATCACCTTTCACCAGTCAGACCAGTGAACCATAGGAAAGAGAGACCTCCAAAGAAGAGAAACAAGCTGCAGTTTAAAGAGCTTTAAAGGTAGCAATCAGTCAGTGATTCTTGTTCTGACTATTTTAAGAAAAATTTGCTTATTTAAAAAAAAAAAAAAAAATGTCGGCAGTCATTTTTACAAGATGTTTGGCACTATATTGGATATACATCTTCTCCCTGTCACAAAGCAAACCTGCCTGTGATCTGGCCAGTATAGTGTCTCATAGGACATTGACTGGTTGAAACCCACTGTGTTTTGGCCCAGAAGTGCATGGCAATATTCATTTTCTTTCTGTAACAGTGATGTTGCAAATCCTGTGAGAGTTAGTTGCAGAACTCAGATTTTACGTAGATCAGAGTAGATTTAATTCAAATTGCATATTTGATTCTGGAAAGCTGAAAAATATTCAACAGTGTTGTAACAACATAATATTAGAATCAGAATCTGAATATTTTATTAATCCCAGTGGATATTATTGAACTACTTTTGAATTTCTGACAAATAGCAACTCATGTTTTGTGTTTAGGGTCTAAATGCAAGCAACTTTCATATACTCTTTACCTGAAGCTGGTATTGACAAAAGTACAAATACTAAGTCAATTTAGGTGTCTGTTCTTGAAGTTTTCTATTCTATTACTATTACTATTTGTCAAAAATGCTACATCAAATTCATGAAAAGCCTATGTGTAATTACTCCACATCTTTACTATACAGTGGGGTTAATAAGGCAGTGGAAGGACAACAGCTATTTATTGATTTCCCAGTTATTTTACTTTAATTTAAACCCTTACTTTTTTTTAAACATATAGGTAATATGTGATTAGATAATATAATATCTACATATTATATGATATAATGGAGGTAAGAGCTGTCACAATATCTTATGTCATTATGTTGACATAAAGTCTCCTTGAGGCAACTGTTGTTGCAATTTGGTGCTGTATAAATAAAATTGGAAATTGAATTGTATTTGGAAGAGCTTATACTCTAAACTCTTACTGCACTAATTGTATCACAAATCAACAGGATAACAACACTTCACAACACACATCCTGGTTTTCAAGTGGAATTAAAGGCTTTAGTGGAGTTTTCAATAAAATTCCACTTAAGTTCCAAACTGTACTAAATTGGTTTTAAGTAGCACTTCTGATAACCCACACCATTTTCAAGTGCAACACAGGGCTCTTTACAATATCTCCTTTCTTCCTACATTTTTTCCCTTCATCTCTTGTTTTTCATTTAAATGTTATAGTCTATAAGCATGCCAAAATCATCCTTCACCCTTAAAATATTGTGGTTTGGTACTGGCTCATGGAATTACACTGTTTTGTCTTGCAAATATTAATGAGGCTCCCAGGCACTCATATGTGTTCCCTCCCTTGGATCTGTTAACTATCACATTGCATCAGTAATCACAGCATGCTTTTGTATCACATTAGGATCCTTAAAATATTCATTTATTTACTTTTTAAAATATTTTAGTGTCTAAAATGCTGTATTTGTCTTGCCAACAACCTGCAAGTTATACAACTTTTTTAAAAAGGAGAATTTTAATTGCAGCAGTGAAGCCGATGAAACAGTGGAACTGTGTGGCTATATTGTGAAGCCGATGAAATAAGAAGAACAAAGACAATGACAGGGACACTTTATTTCCAATACCTCACTCTGGAATGATAAGGCACACATCTTGCCACAGCAGCGCTTCTCTGAGAAATGAAAAAAATATTTCAGTTTTAAATTCTCAGGAACAGACATTATAAAGTATGTATTTTGGTTTAATCTCTCTCTATGACAGTTAAAAGTCAGTTGAAAATAGATTTAACTAAAGGTTTATCCATTTGGGGATCCAAGCAGTGAAGCTGCAGAAAACACTTTTGTAAATGTTCCAATTCTTCTTCATACTGGTATAATTTTGTTTACTTTTTATAAGTCTTTAAGAAGGGAAAAAGCAGGCAAAAGCAGTCTAGTTGGAAACATGACTTCATGATACAAATTCTCCCTAACACTTCAACAACTACTTTTATTCTAATGAGTTTGTGTTCTCACATCCTTAGTTTTTTTTAGATCTTATTTAATACAGGGTGATGCTAAGTTTTAATTACCTTCCCATTTACAGAGTAATATACAGGCTATGCTTTAGAGCATGTCTAAACATGTTTGATAAAACTATGATGGGGCAAACCAAAAAGGTCAGTTTGGCATTTCATTACAGGATTTGACATCAGTAATACCAATAAACTCTTGTTGACATATGAGCCTAAAATGAAAGTGAATTTAGATTTTTGTTTTGACATTTTTGCTTTCACTCCTGTAGAAAAAAGCCTAATTTTGTCATCAGTGAATCTGCAGTAATATTAAGTGTATCCTTGTAATTATTATTTTCTCTTTCATCAAACATTTGTTCTAACTTCAACAAAAATGTTAATATAAACCATCAAAACAATGTGATTTTTTTTTCTGAATTCAGTGGTCGTTTAAGCTGAAAATAATGAAAACACCAGATTTGCATTATTAATATCATAACCTCAACTTTTTAAAGGCTTTGTCAAAAAATAATGCTATAATCCTTATACTTTATATACACTTTTTTATGAAGTTCTCACCAGATATGTTGAATCTTCTGTGACTGGGTTTATCATTATTATACTTGTTAAAGCACTCAGTGAGCACTAGCAGATGGACCATGGAGGAAACACATCCGATAAGAAATCCTCATCATGCAAAGGTGATTCAGAATCTGCAGTGAGTCTAACATCGCTGCTGAAGCTGAATAGCAGAGAGGTATACAGGTAAAATCTGAGTTGAAAAAGCAGCAAAGGGGATAGTTTCTAAAAAGTAAAAAAGCCTGAGGAAACTGAGAAGAACTGAGAACTAAACACTGGAGGGCTAGTCTACCGATGTGGCTAGTACCACACTGGTAGACTGATCGATGGATTAAAGGTTCGAGGGATTAAAGGTTACATGGTGATGGGATGATGACAACCAGGCTGATGCAATCTGGAGGATTTTTGCAGTGAGTCATGATAAATTCTGTATACAAGTTGGACATATAAACTGTATAAACTTTTCATTCCTTTTAATAACCAGCAGGGGGAAACTCTAATGGCCGAAGAAGAATAATGATTGTGTAGAAGTCTAAATGACGATGGTACTCACTTAATTTATGACCTTGTAGTGTCCTTGGTTTCTTAAACAGACCCCCTCTCTTTCAACACGTTGTTTCTTAAAAATAATACTTTGAAGGTCAAAAAGTTGAGCTCTAGGTCACCAAACCAGTGGGTAAAATGGTTCCTACATCCATCTTTTTTATGCAGTCTATGCCAGAGACACATACAACCACAAACAAACAAGGAAAAGAGAAAACGGATAACCAAAAAAAAGGGAAACAGAAGAAACAGACAGAAACGTGGGAAAACAGTTTTGACCAACGCGGTCATTCTCAGTGATCTGCAAAGTCGCTCTTTTGTTTTTCCTGAGGGAGGAAAAAACCTGAGCATTTCTAAATTCGTGGCAGAAACAATATAAACATAAAGAGATACTTTTCACATTTCAGTTGAGTCATTCAAATTTCAGTGATTTAAAGCTTTCAGCCAGCATCAAACCAGGATTGGGCTACAACATTTTATTTTGTTTGTAATTTTAAACCCTTTAAATGGCTGTTATCACAGACATCAGACCTCTGATGTGGAGTTTTCTTTCTGGCATCTTTTAATGCTGTTAGAAGCCTGAAGGTCAATCAGACAGGCTGGAGATGCAGAAATGGAAATCACCCTATCTGGAACTATTGAATTGTATTAATATTCCCTGAGAAAAGACAGTCTAGATGACCATATATGCTCATATCTTTTGTTTTCTTCTTCATACCAGGTATTTGCATAATAAGTGTATTTCTATATATTTTACAATTTACACTAGCATCTCCAGAAGGACCACTTCTATGTAAATAGTCTCATAATATTTATATGATACCAAGTTTTTAATGGGATGTCAACATCCTTTAAAAATGTTGTTTTTTTAATCCCATCTTTTATAATAATTCCTCTTTTAGATGAAGATTATTTCACAAAACATGTCTACATGGATTCCAGTTCTTGCAATTCATTTTATATCTATGTGTTAAAATGAACACCAGTGGACTTCAGCTCACATGAACAAGAAATCTTTAGTTTTGCCCTGCTGCAAGGGGAGACCTAGATAATAAATGTCTGTAAGGTCATTAGCTCCCAAGAACTGCTGAGGTCACATGTGAGTCATTGACCCACCTATGATGTGAAGCGTTAGGGTCACAGGTGCGGTAGGGTGTTTGTCTGGAGGGAATGTCAGGACTGTTTTGCAAGTGGGAGATAATTGGCTTTGTAGACCACCTCCTCTGTTTAAATGTTGCTCCCGCTTGATGTAGATGGCTTCTTTCATTGCTGTTTAAGGGTACTCGTCTGCTCTGCCCGAGATGTGTACAATTGTTGTCCTCAAATAAATGCTTTATCTCTCTAACAGTTTTGATACACACTAGAAGGGATATTAGACAGCTCTCTATCTGCACGAATACAGTTTTGCTACATACAGTGGCTTTCAGACATTCATAAAGGAATACTGCAGAATAGTGGAAACTGGGAAAATAGCATGAAAAAGGTTCAATTGCTGGGAAATAGCAAAGAGCTACATTTTAAAGCTGATGCTGTGTATTGAAAGCCTCAATGGTTGTAGGATTAATAATTCCAGTTTCAGTGGGATGTTAGTATTTCTGTATGTTAGGGTCATAGGGTGAACTTCAAAAATGTTTTTTAAAAAAAAGAAAGAAAGAAAGAATATAAGGCATTTTAAGGAAATATACATCATAGATATTAACACAGCCAAAATGGCCATAAAAATATCTATAGTGACACAGTAGTGATAAAAACAAAGCATTTTTGGGACAAATGAAATTACTGTAGATTTTCTTCTGTACCAGTTAACTCTTGGATTGTGATTCCCTTATAAAGGGTGAATTTCTACCATTAGTTAAAGTCCACTAATGTCTGGAGTAGTGTGATGGAAACCACTGCACCCTGGGGAGTATAACCACAGGTCTGTGTTTAGCACTGGGCTCTCTGATGACCTGAAGACATGGCTTACAATTGACCTCAGAGCTAACCACAAGGCTAATTAGCCAATGTTTCTCTCCAGGGCCTACCAGTCAGCAAATCTGGTAAGGAGACCCTGTAGTCAAGCTAAGACGTAGTTCTCATTCAGTATTCGATCACAAAAAAATCTTCATATCACAGGTGGGTTATATTTGTTTGTTGATACACTAGAAAGAGTTGATTTATATTCTTATGAGCTGACTGTTTAATGACAGGCTACACAGTAAAATACACCAGTAATTAAAAGCATGGCATTAAACATTTTTTCCAAGATGCTTGTGACTCAGCATGGTCATGCTGTGACTTTCAGATGTTAGATGACTAAACCAAACCTCAGCAGATTGAATTACAGTATGTTTTAAAGTTAGACTGCAGATATGTAAAATATATTACTCATAAATCTATGACATAACTAAGAAAAGCATTAGATTTCAAGTTATTTGGGGGTTTATAGTGTTACTAACCCACAACACAACACAAATTAGCCAGTGGCTTAATGAGGAAACAAAAATAAAACAAGAAGAAGAACAGATAGACAACTCTAATAGATAACTACCTGTGAGATTTATGTGCTGGTGTTTTATCATAGTTTAAAGCATAGAGCAATCAATGGAGGTTTGATGCTGATTTATTTATGAATTATTTAATCTATTCCTTTGGCTGAAAAACTCTGAGGATGGAGATTAAAATCCAGAAATACCTCTGTGATTCTGTGGACAACAGAAAGAAGGGATAATCCGCAGAATGAATTGAGCACCACAACTTTGTGTTCAGTATAAGTCACTCATTATGGTGCAGGTTATAGACAAACCACAAGTGGAAGGTTGTATTCAAAAGCCATTTTCACACATGAATTTCAGAAAATGTCGTGAAAATCCAAAGTCTCTCTTTCTTTCACAGTGAACACTAGAGCATATAGTCTACTTCAGATTTCTTTTATGTTCCATTTTGTTAAGCTGAGAGGTGTGGCCAGGTAAAGCTAGCATGAGGCAGAATGCTGGACAATCACTTGTGGACTGTGAATTGACCAGACAATTGCCTGTGCTATTCTCACACAGGAAGAATCAAACATCACAAGGGCTTCGCACTATTTTTGGCAGGGTAAAGTCTAATATTTCTGTGTTTAACATTTGTGTTCTCAGAGGCACCTCTGGTGGATAATGCCTTGAAAAGTTTACTGCTGCAGTGGATGTGTGATGATGGCTTAAGTGTGATTAGCTTGCCCATACTGTATTATATATGTATTTTATATGTATGTATTACAGAAAAGAACAAAAGCTTTATATCATAAGGTTTGAATTCGAATCTCACCAAACACATAGCAAACTTAGAGAGAATAGAAAGTGAATAATACAGATACAGTTTAATCCACATTAAAAAAAACATCTATATTATTAAAGTCAGTTTTTTATATAATTTTTGAGACAGCTACTCTTGTTGATGTTTACTTTTATATGAAAACGAGTATAAAAAACATGATTATGCCTGGGTGGTAAAATGTGAGTCTATGTTACAGAACCTAACACTGGACAAATATGGAAAAAATATTTTATACAATATGTGAAAAAATTACTTATTTGTGTATATTTGCTCCTCCGAATAAAACATTTGTAACTTTGAAAACATGATAATCTTATTGACTATGAAGTGCTTTTTTAATTGGCTTTTTTATTGTATCAGGAAATAAGTCCTGCAAATACTGTAAATAAGCAACATCTTTATTTCTCCTATCTCTCAACATGTTTTGCTGTCCAGTGTTGGCTAGTTTTGACCTGTTTTTTACACTTTTACACATATTTTTTTTATGCTCAAAGGTTCCTGTGATACAGAGAGGGAGATATCCCAGGCCATAGACTGCATCAAAAATAAACAGACAATTATACAATGCTTGGACCACATTACAGCCAGCCGACTCTAACACGGCCTGCTGTCATAAAGAGATAAATATTACTGATGCATCATGGCATGAGCAAACCTATGTTATCCAAAAATCACAAAACCAAATAAAAGGATGACCAAAAGTCCCATGCGCCTACCCATCCACCCATGTGGAAAGCATAATATGGATCAAAAACATATTTTCTGAATTGAAGTTCCAGCCTGACTATCAGCTAGTTTTCATATTCCAGCCCCAAATATTTCACAGTGACGAGAAAAGACATGGTTTGAGTGCTTAAGTTGCAACACACACAGATATGTTATCTCGTGCACACAGTTTAATAAAAACATGCATACTAAAATGTCAAATTAGGGAATTAGTCATTCAGAGCTGTCTTCTACAGGTTGTGAGACGGAGATAGCTTAACTTGGCCTCAATATTTTGTTCTGTTTTCTCGTTTTCCTTTATGTTGCCCACTTGTAGGCTCCAGAGTGTTTTATATTGTGTCTCAATACAGGATCTGGTGAACTGTCAGTTTAGGAAATAGTGTAATTTGACATAAAGACCATTATTCACAATGTACTATTGCACCAGTGTTACGATCTAATTAAATTATCCCATTAGTATCCCTTTTTCTTTTTTTAATTACATTTCATTCTGCCTTCCATTTTAATATTAAAAGCTAAAATGATTCAAACACTTTTTAAAGCAAAGTGAAATATCTTCAGAATAAGCTTTCAAGACCATAAAAATACATTTTAGCACTTGATCATTGAAATAACTTTACAATAGCCTGCAGTTCTACACTTCACTGGACAGCAAGCAGTTTTAGTTGGTTTACAAAAAGGGTGGGCAATTAATTTTGCCAGCGGGTCACATGAGAAATCTGTACTGTTGTAGAGGGTCGCGACAATAAACTGAACTCAATTCTGCTCTGAATTAACTTTACCTCTTCATCAACTGTGCTGGTCAGAATAGGTGTTACAATAAGGCAATTAAAGTGTGACATTGGCATTGTAAATACGCTAATATTTTGTCACTAGTTAATCAAAATTCCTGAAAATAATTGCAATATTTCAAAGACTTTTAACTTTATACAAAGTGCTATTGCTGTTTTTGCCTGTAGATTAATGACTTTATCTGCAGTGTTTCTGGGATTTTTCTTGTCCAGTGAGAGAAATCTATTCTGTTTTGGGCTTGAACAACTGCATTAAAGTCAGGCTTACTGTCTGAGGTGAAACTGACTTAAAATCCTCTGCCCGTAGTAAATCAACTGGCAAAAAACCCCTGTCATTTGTTGCTCTTGGACCGATTAAATTAATTACTTTAGTTACAACATCAACAACACTGGGTTGACTTACACCTCCTGGGGTATAATCCATAGCTACTGGGACATGCCCACCTGGAGAGGGAAACAGTACTCTGGTCCTTTGCCCTCCAGCCATCCTTTGGACGTCTTTGAGTTTAACAACTATGCAGCCAAGATGTTGTATAGCTGCTGTGCTATCGGATGCACCAATCCACATTTATTTACAGGTGCCAGAAGAGGGTAGAGTATGGCACCAATATGTGAGGACACCTCTGCAAGCCCAGCCTTACATGCCAAATCGCACCAATCCCTGCTTCTCCACAGCAAACCAGGCTGTCAGTGGCAGCCCATTCAGGTAGGAATGATTTACCTGACATTGGAAAAATACTCAGTCAACTTTGCTGTTATGATACAACATTAATGTGACAAATTAACACTGTCAGACCTTTTTTGGGCCCTACACTGTAAATCTGAGGACCTATCTTGGTCCACAAACACATCAGCCCTAGTGAAGAAAGCCCAGCAACGCCTCCATTTCTTGAGGGTTTTGAGATGGAACAGGCTGCAGACTGACCTCCTAGTGTCCTTCTATCGTGCCACAATTGAGAGTGTGTTGGTGCACGCCATCCCTGTGTGGTACGCTGGTTGCACAACAGCTGACAAGAAGAGACTACAGAGGGTCATCAGAACTGCAGAGAAGGTGATCAGCTGCCCACTCTCCTCCCTGGACTTAATTGCCAGCTCAAGAGGTCTCTCCAGAGCCAGAGCAATTATAAAGGACCACCTCCATCCTAACCACCACCTCTTCAACATCCTGCCCTCTGGAAAAAGGTTCAGATCCATCAGGTGCAAAACCAACAGACTAAAGAACAGCTTCTTCCCATGGGCTGTCAGAACTCTTAATGCAAACTAAGAGTGTGAACAGACTTCTCCAATACATCCACTCTGACGCTGCTATTGATCAACTATGTGCAATATCTCAGTCTTTCCATGTTCTGTGCAATATTTTTGGTTCATGTTCAATATCATTGGTCTTGTGCAATATTTAGGTCTCAGTGGAATTTCCA
>VUQG01029078.1:0-14640 GCA_015106755.1 Etia nguti | reverse complement strand
CTGGCCAAAATAACATCTCTGATGGACAGAGTCTCCCACCCCATGCATGTAAATGTTGCTGAACTGCAGAGCTCCTTCAGTGACAGACTGCTGCATCCTAGATGCATGAAGGAGCGTTTCCGCAGGTCCTTCCTCCCTGCAGCTGTCAGACTGTACAATCAAAACTGCTCCCAACAAACATAGATGTTTACATCAGCGCTGTAACAACTTCTACTGTTATAACTTGCACATTACTTTTCTCAGTTTATATATACACTAACTTATCGGAAGCTACATGTCTACTTTTTAATGCACAGGTACAATACACAATCTGCACTTTTCTAATTATTCTAAATATTCTTAACTATTTAAACATCTTTCAGTATCCTGCTCTGTTTTCACACTACAACCTGGGTTTGCCACTTATCTGTACTCTAATTTTAACAACTGTACAGTACTCTGCTTTGGTAACTATTGTCCATGATGTAAATATGTAAAAATTGTGTTTCTGTTCTGTGTCCTGTTCTGTTTGTATAGGTGTGTTTTTGCTGCTGATACAATCAAATTTCCCCTTGTGGGACAATCAAAGGATTATTCTATACTATTCTATTCTAATCTTTGTTTTTGAAATATCTGGGCCATGGTTTCCATGGTGAAGTGACTTAAGAGGAGGTGTGGCTGCTCATTTATCCACTTGAAGGCTCACACTGGGGTCATCCCTCTGGTGAATCCCCACCCCCACCTTCAAGCCATTCAACAGTCATCAGTAGTGGGAAGCTTCATTGTTTTAATAGGCTATAAATCATCACTGTGCAGTGAAACAATATTCCTTTCCTCAGCAATTACCTCAAAAGTGCACCTTAAAAAGGCATTGAGTGACTGTAATGGTGTTGTTATGTGTGCATATGTCTGTGTCTCAGCATAGGTATGTCTTATTTTCTTCCTCTTTATTAAAGAACTTTGTCTGGTCTGAAAAAAATAAAACAATCAAATGTGCTTCACTTACTGTTGTGTATGTCTCAGGTTTTTGATATTTTCTCCTACTCTGCAATTTCAGTCTCATTCTGAAGACACTGAGACACTTCACTGGGCGAATGCTCCCTGGAGATATTATTATGGTACAAGGATGAGCATGTGTGATGACAGGAATAGCCTCACCTTGAAACTTAAAGTCAAACTTGCACAAAACCTCCCGTGGACACTGTCACATTTGCAGCATGATGGCATACACTATATATTGTATGGCTCCTTTTTAGTATGCTAATATATGACAGGAGCTTACGCTGCGATGCCGATCATTCCAGGCCGCAGTTGGGGAAAGTCACATTGATTATACAACAGGTACAGTACTTCACTGAATTACAGACACAGATGATTGAGCTAATCTGCTTGCAGAGTGTTTACTTTGATCGAAACAGAATATGTGAGTAGTTTTACCTGGTCCAGAGCAAAAGGAGGCAATCACAGCGAGTATGCAGACGTAACTGAGGTAGGGCATCCATGACACTCTATCCTGAAAGGAATCAGAGAGAGCGAGTGACATAATCAGCATTTTGTCATATATTACAGCTGCTGTACTGTGAGGTATTTACATTTTTTGCATTGTGAAACTTTTGCTAATAAGTAATTACGGTTCAAGATTTTAATGATACTGAATGATGCAAAAAAAAAGTTTCATAATAAAAGTGCATTTTTTATGTAAATATATACACATTTATATCATTTTCAGGTTTGAGATTTTCAACTGTGTCAAAATCCATGTTTTCTCAGAATACATTTTTATGTTGCCTCTTCAGATATTGTATGTTTAGCATAAAGGACAGGAAGTGTGGCTTACCTGGAAATTAAGAAAAACTGTGAGTAAACTGAAGAACACGGCCATGGAAAAGAAACCAAATATGAGAAGGGGCTTCCTGCCAATTCGTTCTATCACCAAGCCCTGGAGAAAAGACAGCATAGTAAACAACAGGGTTTTGTATATCATTTTGGCTACAAAGCTAATTTATTCCAGTTTATAGATCTAGGATCCACATGCCAATGGTTGGCAGTGAGATTGACTGTCACCAATGAGCAAGCACTTTCTAAGTCAGATCTGCCCATTTCATCACATCCACATTAATATTTTGAAACAAAATGCTGACTGTGAAAATGCTATTCAATTTATATAGCGCCAAATCACAACAACAACAACCCTATAATAACACAAAGAAAACCCCAACAACAGTGGAAAGGAAAAACTGAATTTTAACAGGAAGAAAGTAGAGTGGAAAAGTTTAATAACTAACAGCTAGAAATTACTAACAATTCACAAGTTAATGGATCGCTTTAGCTAAGTCCACCATTATAAAGTTTATGGCTATTAGAATTTGTCATTCCTTGTGTGATTTGTAAAAGAAATTAACTGCACACTGTCCATACAACCACTGAAAGCAGCCCATTCACCCATTCGTTCATTTTAATTACTGACACTGAATTGTCCAATCACATATCTTAACTTGACCGGCTCCTGCCTTCACTGCATAGAAAAGGTTTAGTGTGGAAGAAGTGGCGAGAAGGTGGAGCTGGAAAGCTGGGAGAAAACTATAAAAAGGAACTAAAAGCAAAATGTGTCAAATGAACCGGCATGTTAGCTGTCAGGGCTGGTGCACCGTGAACAGTAGTACCAGCAACAACTAATAACCAGGCTTCACAAGTGACAGGAGGCTGCAGCTGCTAGCACCAGCTGTGGAGACTAGACAAAGTGATGAGAAGGGTGAACTTAATGTGGTAAGAAAATTAATGGAGGAACATAATTAGGAAGAGAGAGATTCAAGGATTCAGGTAAAATGAGCATGAGTCACTACTAATAGCTAAAGTGTAGCTTTTCATTGTCACATGCTGCAGTGCAACAAAGAACTAACCCGACAACGACTGTGCCAAACATGTTTCGATATCAATAATCAAACAAAATTAAATGAAATATAAAAATTATATGTGTACACTATATGTAGAGTGAGATATATCTTTGCTGATTGGCTCCTACTGATCTCATGGGTAACCATATCACTGAATTAGATGGCATCATTTTGCAAAGTTGTCCTATCCCTCAAACCCTGAGTCTTAGTCTTTGCTCAATGCTGATTTACTTCACAGGTCACCCCCTTGATTTGCTTCTGTGAAGCAAAGGCTTATATGCAGGAATTACCATCACAAAGGGATGGTCTGAGGTGCTGCCTGCATATACAGTAACATATACATACAGATTTCATGATCCATAACACTGCATGTGGCTCATCAGTGATTCTGTCACAGTTGGTCTTTGCCCAGGACCTTCTAGATTATGGATGCAGCATGAGCCATGAGATCGAGGTCTATTCAAGTGCAAGCCACAGCTGCAGGCCTTCTTCCATCACAGTCTGTGTGAATTAAAGCATTCATGGCACTGCTCTTACCTCTTAAAACCAGTGGGACTTCATGACGTTGTGGAAAAAGGTCACTGTTATTTGTACACTATTTGTTCCCGTACCAAGGGGCTTCTGAGTTGAGACTGAGAGGCAAAGATAGCGGGTGTTTATGTATGGTGCAGGGGAGGTGCTGAGCTTTCTTAACAAGGACATTTTTTTTTTAATGTTCCAAGTACACATTGGCTTTAATTTTGTTCTTTTAAGCAGTTTCCTATTAGCGCACTGCAGAATATACCAGTCTTCATTTAGAAATGCCTCCAAAAGCACTGCAATTCACTTAGGATGTATGTGTACATGTGTGTAAATACAGTGTACATACCCTACTTGTCCCTGTAGGCACCAACTATTAATCTTCTAGGCACTACCCACAATGCAGCGGCACACGGATTCGCACACAGCAGCAAAACACCAGTTCATTAAGACCTCTGAAGGTGCGAGAAGCTGAATATTTATAAGCCTGATTTTATATTTGTATGACACAAAGTGACAACACACATTTGTCTACTGTAGCTTTTGTGTGCTGTACAAAGATGGTAAAAAGAAAGTACACCCTCTGATCATTTTAAGGGTTTACATATCAGGACAATTTAAAAATCACCTAGTCCCTACAGGTCATAAAATTAGGTAAATACAACTTCAGATCAACGACACAACAGATTTCACAATATCATTATTTATTTAAGAATATTTAAGCCACAATGTAGAAGCAATGTGTGAAAAATTAAGTGCACCCAATGACTGAGCAGCTTGTAGAACCTCTGACAGCAATAATTTGATGTAATCACTGTCTGCATGAATTTATCAGTGTCACATGATTTTGGGTGAATTCTGGCTGACTGTTCTTCACAGTGTTGCGTAAATTATTGAGGTGTATGGGTAATTATTTATGCATAGCTCTTTTAAGGTCTCTTAAGCAGGGCAGGACAGATGGCCTCACATTCTTTGGTAGACAGAGGAGCTCACGTTCACCTCAACAACGTAACAATGTGCAATCGCTGACTTCCAACAAGAAAGCCTCATTTCTGCTGTTCAATACTGAAGAAATGTAAACTTTTTTAAATTATGATAAAAATCGCAAAACGCTTCACTTTGTCTCTAATAAAACTTCTGTAACTTTGCTCTGCTTCATTTCAGCAGCATCAGGTAATTTTATATGTTGATTCATAGTTTTCTTCAGCTTTTGTTCTATTGCAGAATATTTTTAAGGTTATCTGCTATAAAAAGCCAGGCCAGGAAAACCTCCTTCATGTTTTTCTGTGTTTTATCCTCAGTTACTTTGACACAAAGGCATCTGTTGTGATGTTTACACATCTGACGAAGTCTCACAAGTGTCAGTACTGATAAATGATCAGAATTATAATATTTCTGACTGTCTGAGGCAAAATTTCCCCAATTCAAATCGAATCGAAATCGTGGATCGAATCGAATCGGGACCTTGTGACCTTGGTTTCTGTGGCTTCAGGGGGCGAATTTGCTGGGGCATCCACTCCTGGAAAAATTGGCAATCTTCTTGAATCTTTTCCACTTGATGAAAACGGCCTTATGACACTTCCCTCGCTGATGGGTAGCAACAATTTCTTATTCATTCGTCCTTCATATATTCGGTTTGGTTTAGGCCAAATATAGGCATAATGTTGTCTGCTGTTGGCCACACAGAGACTTTCAGAGTTGCGGAGACTTTTTTTTTTTTTAACTCAAATGGCTGGTCGCATTTGCAACCAAATTGGTCGCACTCTAGAGCCCTGTGCTAAAGGTTAGGTTCTACAAGCTATCAAATGAGGTGTACTTTTTGCGTAATTTTCATTAAATACATAATGTCATACTATAACATGTCACATCTTGTGATTCATCTTAAGATCTGATAAGGGCCAGATGATTTTTGGATGTAAAACCTTAGAATTGAAAGACAGTGCACTTTTTATCATGACTGTCACAGACGTGATCTGGCAGACATAGTTCTTTGATTGTGTCATCCTACAAAGCAGTTTTACAGTGTACTTTATTTTTCTGCCTTAATGTGGCTTAATGTCATGTCATGTTCAGTTTTAATGAGTAAAGTTCACAAACTTATAAAAAGATCTTCTAGGTAATGACAAAGTCTTAATAACTCTGAAGATGACTTAATCATACAGCTCCTAGCTTTAAAAACGATACATTTGTATATATATAGATATAAATATATTTATTTATTTTCATATGACTTGCAGCAAATCCAAATATGATTATGTGTTTCTGTGTCAGGAGTATTTGTGCCTATAAATAACACACTCAACTACTGATTAAACAGGATTAAATGACAGCTCTAACAGAATAATACACACAACCTAATATACTCCTTCTTGGCAGGCTTGACAGAGGTCAGAATGGAAACTTCAGCTGTCACGGTTGGCAGGATTAAAACGTCATGCCACTCTTCATCACATCACAAAGCAGATGAGCCATTCAAGACAACTGGCCACAGCTTAAGGACCCACCGGCCATTCTGTCTGTATAAACACTGAAAATTATTGATCGTTAAAAAAAAGAAATCTCAGCTAAAAGTATATCCACATTTTACTGTTTGGGTCTTTTATATTATTGTAGATTAAAATGCTTCATCACTACTAGAAGACCCATTTTGCTATTTCAAGATAACTTGCTTGTTTCGCCAAAGGGTTACATGTGTGACGACATGCCCAGATGTGCATGAAATAATGCGGGCTGGCATGCAGTCCTCGGCTCTTGTATGTTAACCAGCCTTATAGTGACAAGTCTGCCACAGTGAAAGGGCGATTGCCCAGTAGGTCACTAGTAAACATGGCAGGAGGTCAGTGGATAGCATTTTGCATTTAGTAATCATATATTGTCACGCTTTTCTTTCTTCATTATAGATTTCTTAAAGGAGTTACAGTAGATTTGTTTGTGAACAACAAATACATTTCAATAAAGCTTAACATTACATCTAGAATGAGGAGCAAAAGAGAAGAGTCCATGCGTAGCTGATGAATAGTACAGAACTGACTGAAGTGACTGGAACAGATAGAAGCTGACTAATTGTTAGATTGGAAATTAGGCTTTCCAGCATAAAGGCTTCAGGATGCCAGCAGAGGTAGCATAGAGAGTAATGAAGTCCATGTAGGAAAGATATTTGGCTGGATGGATGAGTAACATGCAGGGCTTTCATTCCAGAGTGTTTCATTCATTTTATTCCAGGTCTTTATGTCTCATGTAAGAACAAAAGCCAATCTTTTTTTTTTTTCCAGGATGGGTTAAGGCAGCTAAAAACACGGTTTGGGTTAAAATAGATCCTTTTGTAATATTAGTCACATGTTACAAAGCCTTTTTGCCAGATCTGCAAGGAAACTTTTCTTTCTACCCAAAAACAATTTTTTTCCTGATATGGACGACAAGCAAGTCCCAGCTAGGTTCGTTACATTTCCTGTCATCTGGAAATAAGATCTGATGCAATCTGTACTGCTTGAAGTTGCCCCCTCATTTATCTCATCGGTTTTTTGTATGTCCAGCTTGTGTGTTTTCGGTTGGATGAGCACCTTTTCTCAATTTGTTTGTGTTTTGTCTGTTTGCATGCTTTTTTCCAGAAGCTCCCTAAGCTGCATTGAGCTTTCTCAGGAACTATTTGACAGTTTTTCCTCATCCCCACTTTCACCGTAATCTTTGGGTAGATTCTTGCCATCTTGCCATGTGCCCTGTCGGTGGAAACGTCGAGAATAAAAAGAACTTTTTAATATATAGCTCAAGAAGAAGAATACTCAAATACAAACATTCTAGTGCCTTAATGAGCTGAGGACAGAAGGATTGCATTAGCTAGTGACATTGTTCAAGTCAAAGGGCAACTGCTAATCAAATAGCGTTTAACTCTGCATAGGTCATTTGATTTAAAGCATAATAGTTGTCGTTGATTATTACATAACCCAGTCCTATAAAGTCTATGTTAGTTTCTCTTAGTCATTAATTCAGTTAAAAAAGTTTTGTTTCGTGGTCACAGTGCATTATTGTCATTTTTTAACATCCCAAACTTTAGCTGGAAGAAAGTGATTGCAAACAAAAAGTGGAATGCCATTTATGATAAACAGCTCATTTTCATTTTAAACATCTGTATCCTTTCTGGTGTAAAGTGAATTGCACTGCATAGGTGAAAGTAATTCAGAATGCAAGATTGTGATGTTTAACAAACCACTGAACAAATTTTTTTCTATAAAGCAATATGAGGAACATTTCTCCTGGGTGAACTTGATGCCTGGGCTTCCCAAAACTCATTAACAGCAAACTGCAACTAATCTTTTCTTGAAGATTTTAGTGTATACAAGCAAGGACCAGGATTTGGAGGAGATCTGTCCCAGCATGCAACGCATGCCTTTTTCAAATGTAAAACTCTTTGTATGAGAAATTAATTGTGTGTGGGCAGCTTTATGTAGAAGGAAAAGCTTTGAGGTGCATTCATTTCTCATATTAATAAGCATATATTGTAAAATACATGGATTAAATTCTAACTTTAAAATGTTTGCTACCTAAATTGAAGAAAAGGTAAGGTGTAGACTTTAATTCGAAAATCATAAATATCTGAAACTCACAAAGTCAAAATTGAAATTCATCTTTCTTAATACATGTCAACAGACCCCTTATTGTGAACATCCAACATGTCTGTAAAACTCTTGAGTTTGCCCCATCAGCTACTTATATTTATTACAGAGTACAAATAAAGGCTTGTATATTTACATTTGCTTGATGGTGCTTGAAGTATTGTCCATCCATCCATTTTCATAACCACTTATCCAATTCCAATGCAACTGCACACAGGTGGGCAGGAGCCTAACCCATCTGTCACAGGGCCAGGGATAGAGAACACCCTGAACAGGTCACTAGTCTATGACAGAGCTAACATAAATTTACAGCCAATTTAGAGACACAAAATGAATGTGTGCCTGGAGAGAACCCACAGAGGGACAGGGAGAACATGCAAACTCCAGACAGAAAGGTCTTAGCCAGTCAGTGGGTTCGAACCCAGAACCCTCTAGGTGCTAAACACTGCACCACTGTACCAACTCAAATACTTCTAAAGAGCAAAGTTTGTACAGTTTATGACTATAAACATATCTTCTGTGGTGCAAAAATTTGAACTTCAGCATGAGTAAAATGTCAACTAACGATAGTTGTGGATTCTGTCATATCTTACCGAAAAGTCACAACTCATGACAAGTTATTTGTTGGATTAATACACAGTTATAAATCTGAAGCTTATGCTGGCTTCATTTGGATCATGTCTGACTACGTTGTGCATGCCAGCAAAACAGCCAGATGATCATTATTGTCAGCCACATAAGAAGGGTGGTGCTCAGTAAAGGCAGCTGGAGGTGAGTTAGCAGCGCCTGATGAAGAGATACTGCAGAGCTGGGGGTAAAACTGGTATCTGAAGAGTACATGCTGGTGTTTGAAGTCAGTCACCTGGCAGCTAAGTCACTCAGTGGGGTCTCCTCACTGCCGCAGATCAAAGATCATCTTTAATGTGCTCATGCTGACAGGAATCACAGAAATAGATAGCAGCCCACGCAGGGCATTAACAATCTCACAACATTAAATATGGAGAGATGACATACTGCATTTCCCATTCCATTTTTGCAATTAGTATTTGGTTTAAACTAAAAATGTAATGCCCTTTTTGAGCAAAGAGCTCATTCAACTAAAATTTGATTGATCACTTAGTTCATTTCTTTTGGCATTTTAAATGCATCTCAATAACAGGGAGGATTACGGCAATTAGACCAAGCCTTGGCCACTTCCTGTAGCTATTCCTGGAGATCCCAGGGTGTTCCCGTGCCAGAGGAGATAGACAATCACTATAATGTAAACTTGATCTGCTTTGTGGTCTCCACCCAGTTCAGCATGCCCAGAATACCTCCCTTGGAAACTCAGGTACCGTCCTAGTCAAGTGTCTATACCACATTAGCATTCCCATTCAGAGTGAAGTAGCAGCTGTTCAGTTGTGAGTTCCATCTTTATGTATAAGCTCTTTACTCTGTCAGTGAGTCCACAGATCCCAAAAAGAAAACTCTTTTTTGACCAACTTTATAACCTTTGTTTACTAGCCAGAAGAGTGGCTGATCATAGGTGAGAACAGGACCCTACACTGGGAAACTTAGAGCATCGCTCTGTAGATCAGCTCCTACTGTTCAGGCAAGTTCTGGGACATTTTCAGAGACAGTAATAAAGCTCTTGTATCAATCATAAAAAAACCAAATGTTTTTACCCTGTCTTTGTGCTGTGTGTGCGAGTTGGGTAACACATGGTTATGCTATCTTGATCGACAGCGTACCTTCATCATCATGAATCATTTCTCCTGCAGCAAAATAGTTTTACTGTTTTGTCCCTAAACTGTTGGACAATGACACATTTTGTAATTTTGCCTCTGCACACCAGTGGATTTTAAATCGAACAAAGAAGATCTGACTGAAGTGCAGACCTTCAGCTTTCATTCAAGGGTTTTTACAAAAATTTTACATTAAATGTTACATTGACTTTTATACAAAGTCACCATTTTCAGAAGTTCAAAATGAATAGGATGGCTGATGCACAAGCAGTTTCATGGCCAGGTGAAACCTATTACCTTCTTATTTCATGACAGTGGAAGCAGACATATCAGAAGTCGATTCAAAGTGTTAAATATGAGGTCCGAAAAGATGCAAAGTGCAAGTGAGGGAGGCCATCATTTAGCTGAAGAAATAAATAAACCATCAGAGAGCAAAAACTTTAGGAGTGGCAAATTCAACAATCTGGTACATTCTTAAAAAGAAGGAATACGCTGGTCGGCTCAACACCATAAAAAAGGTCTGAAAGACCAAAGATAACAAGTGAAGTGCATGATGACATCATTATTTCCAAAAACAGCTAAACAAATATCAAAAGCTCCAAAACTGATCAATAATGCTTCTCTGTGCAAATGGATAATGAGCCAAAGCATACTGCAAAAGCAACCCAAGACTCTCAAAGCAAAGAAATGGGATATTGCTAATGGCCAAGTCAGTCACCTGATCTCATCCCAATAGAGCATCCTTTTCAGCTACTGAAGACAAACATGAAAGAAGAGAGACCCACAAATAAGCAAAACTGAAGGGAGCTGCAGCAAAGACCTGATAGAGCCTTTAACTTCAGGCAGTCACAGACTCTAGAGGATTTTCATCCAAGTAATTATGTTAGTTATCGTGGGAACTAAGGAAGCAAATATAAGTCCAATACATCAAGCATTGCCTTGTCTTCCTTGTGTCTCAAAGTTGTGAATAATATTCGTACATAAAATATAATTGTATCCTACTTGACATTTCTGAGAAATTTTACCGTAGTCATTTTTTGAAGTGTCTGTGGCTTTGACTGTTGACCTCCAAAATCTAATTAGTAAATCCTCCAGTGTGGGACAGACATACAACCTGAGCTTTATATTGTCTGTATACTGATGCTGCTTTACGCTAACATTTGCTGCTGACTGAAACATGTCTCCATTGGAATATCTGTAAGATGGTCTTATTAGTGGGTTTTATGTCTTTATGTGATAATAACTGTGATTGTGCAAAGTTACTGTTGCAAGTAAATCATCACATGATGTCAAATGCTAACAACTCCCCAACAAGGTGCCAGTAGAGATGCTCCAACAAACTAATTACTTCATTAAGCCGTTTTCCAAACAAAGTGCTCCCTGCTCCATCATTTAGAAAGCGATTTACTTCCAGAGGAGGTAATACTAAAAAGCATGTCAAGTGAAGTGACATGGTTGAGAGCATTCCAAGTACAGCTGAGTTGCTAATATGTTAGAATATGCTAACATAGTAACAGTAAAGGATTGGGTTGAAATACATATTTAGCTTCTTTGCATAGTATTTATCATTGAAGATATGGATCAGTCCACTACTACAACCACACTGTCAACTATTGCATCTTTGTCTTTGCCCTTCACACTACCCAGATTTCATCCACTGAGATCATGAGTCATATCTAATCAATAAATATGACAATAGTTAGTTTGTTCAATACACATGTATAGAACTGACTTTACACACACACGCACACACACACACACTTTATTACATACACCCATACTACTGCTCATTAATACCTAATCAGACAGTCACATGGCAGCAGCTTAATGCATTTAGGCATGTAAATGGTATCAATAGCATCAAGACGACTTGCTGAAGTTCAAACTGAGCATCAGAATGGAGAAGAAAGGCGATTTAAGTGACTTTGAATGTGGTATGGTTGTTTGTGCCAGACAGAACCTGCAGATCTACTGAGAATTTCCCACAAAAAAGAGAAAAATATCCAGTGAGCCTCAGTTCTCTGGTTAAAAATGTCTTATTGATGCCAGAGGTCAGAGGAGAATGCCTGCCCTGTGGTGACCTGACAGCAAAGCAACCGTAACTCAAACAACCACCTGTCACAGCCCAGGTATGCAGCACAGGATCTCTGAATGCACAATACACTAAACGCTGCACCTAAAAAAGTGGCCGGTCAGAGTGTGTTTACATGTGCAGGAATGTAAATTACAACAAAAGCATCATCCACTGCTAACAAAATAAAAGAGAACCTCTCTCACATAGCACGTACCTGTGTAAACCTAGAATTGTCAAACATACCAAAGCATACAATCAAACAGAAAATGTGCCTTGTGACTGTTCATTAGCAGAGCGGGCTTCAGTGTCATGGTATCTGACTTAGATAAGGGTTTGAATTTTCATTACTCTTGGTTTTCCAGTTTGCAAGTGTATCTTATCTTCTGTGTCTTCACTTCCTGTCTTTGTGTGCCTTTATAATTGTCTGCTCTTCCTAACTGTTTCCACCTGCACCTCATTAGTCCTGTGTGTGTATGCAGAGTCTCGTCCCCTCCCTCAGTTTGTATGTTGACTAATCTCAGGTCCCAGGTCATTGCTGCCAGAGTTTTGGTTTCTTTTTGGATTTGCTATCATTTTTAACAGGGCTTTCTTTTTGTTCCCTGCAGCACCTTTTGTCGTTCTCTTCCATGTGAGTTATTTCTTCTTCTTTTTGGTTGTTATATTGACCACTCAGCTTTTTTTGCCTGTCTGTGCTTGTTTTTCATTTTTGAACTCCTAGTACTTGACAGTAAACCTGAAAGCTGTTGCTGACTTACAGCAATAAATCAAGTAGCCATACTTACTGAGATGATGGCAGCCAGAGTCTCTATGGCACCTGTGCTCAGTGTGATGTAGGGAAGTATGCTCTCAGTAAAGCCTGCTTCCTGAAGAATCCCATTGGTATAGTACCAGATCTAAAAAATTAAAAAGTACCATTGGTCTTACATATGGTTTCCACAACAACAACAAGAACATACTCATTTTTATATATCTTTACGCAAAACTCAGCAATCCTGTTCACTTTGGAGCTTACACACAAATTTTAATAATGTCACCAAAGCTAGCCTATAATCTCATCACATTTAGAACAATGAGACTGAAATTAAAGAAAATGAAATCCAGTAACTGGTTTGTTTGATTCAAACTAGACTATTTTTTGACATTCAAATGCAGCCAGTCTAACACCTGCACTTATATTCTTAAAAACACAAAGAAAGACATTCAAAGATTTGAAAGTGTTTTACAGAAGGGTGAGTAAGTGCGAACAAACGGAAGCGAAGTGAGAAAATACAATCTAGAGTTTTAAAAACTGCCAGTGTTTTTGTATTTGCATAATTTGGCTCTGAACTCTCTCCTACCAGAGTCAGCACTATTTGTTCCATTGTTACACAAAGAGAATTCAAAACAATAAGACAACTGTCAGAAATGATGAGATTTGACAAGGTGAAAAGATTGACACTGTTGTCAGCATGGCTGTAGCACTTAGGAGGTTCAGAGCAGCAAATGTGGGTTAAACGCGGGTTGTATGTGAATAGCTAATTCTTATTTCTAGTGTAAAGTTGTCTTTTTACCGCTTATGAAAAGCTGCTGAGATATTACCAAATTATTCTTAGACTGGAGTTATGCTTTGGAAACTTCATGCTCATAATAGTTCATAATTTGTAAATGTTGTGCTTTTCAGTCGTTTGCCAGTCACTGGTGTTGATGTCTGAAGTCAATTTTAAAGTAAGTTTTTCTCAGTCTGCAGTAATTAGCAGCAACTTTCCTCCAGGTGAAGGACTATTCTTGGTATTTATAAAGCCAGCTCAGAGACATACCAATCATTGACACTCGAGTGCAGTGCAGCACAGCAGGTGAAGGATGGTTAAGCATCTTAGTCTGCCAACAAAGTGCACAAAATATAGTGACTCACAGCGACTTCTCCACGCCCACTGGTTCTCCTGCACAGCGCTGTACATAAACCCAGAGTCACTTTAATTAGGTTAAGAGTGCACAAGCGCTCTTGTTTTTTTTTTTTCTGCATTTACACTTGAACTTTCTCTTTGAACTTTTATAACAAAATGCAGTTGAAGAAATATGTAATTAAGCCAAGGACAGATTTAAAACTTGATTTAAAAAGAAAAAAAATACTTGATTTCAAAAGTGATGGAACATATAAGGATCACACTTGTGAATGCACAACCACAGACCTCAGTGGGTTAAGTGGTGGAGTTGTTACGCACATAATGGTTAAGTAACAAAAACATAAGGTAACACAATTTTACTGGCAAGGTGTCGCCTTGCAGGCTAGAAATGTGGGGCAAATCAGTACAAGGTTCTGATTGATTGTATTTTATTCTACCCTGATGGGGGGTCATCTCTTCCACGATGACACTGACCCATTTTTGGACTGATGTGTTAAAGAAAACTTTCTCCAATGTCATCAAAAGCCCAAGTGTGGCAGTATGTCACTTAAAGAAAAGCAGTTCCATCCCTCAAATCTCCAAAAGTTGATTCTGTTCATCTGGACGTAGCGTTTTGTGGGAGAAACGTTTCGTCACTCATCCAAGTGACTTCTTCAGTCTCAGCTGACTGCAGGTTTCCCCAATCTTATAAACAGTACATTTGCATAACGACTGAAACCAGCCCACTGAAGGAACAATGGGCTGGGAGGTCAGTTCCTTAATCTTAATTATGCAAATTCTCATGACCATTGATCAACAACCACTGACCAAAACCCACTGATCAAAGACCACTGATCAATGGCCATGAGTACCATTCACAGAGAGCTGGGGAATGGCTGCAATCACAGCATTGTAAGATGGCGAAAGATGTACCCCATGTGGTTATCCCAGCTGGACGTTTGGCAAAGCTGGAAAGGC
>VUQG01029073.1:0-34267 GCA_015106755.1 Etia nguti | reverse complement strand
GACTGAAAGTTGAGGCACACAACGATGTGTGCTGCTGGTAAAGTTTCTGGGCTGCCTTTCCACATAACAGCCATCCCTCAAGATTCTCTCCATTTGAAGCAATGCATTATCAGGGACTGTAAGATCTAGACCTTTTACTGAATGAAACAACACATCAATAATAACAAATCACCAAAAACTACCTAGTTTATGCATCTACCAGGCTGATATAGACGAATTAGTGCTCATTTAAAAAAGAAAATGATAATAAAGATAGATTTGTTTTATTTCAGAAACACTGCTTTAATCACACAGTAGAGACCACTCCATGTAACTGTAAAATGATCTGCTCCGTAAATACCTTATTCTTCAGCAATATCAAAGATTTCTCTATTGAACTTTTTTGTTTTGCATCGACTAAAACAACATTAATATTCTCTGATTTTGTTGTTGTTGGTTCTAAACTCTCAAATATTGCTGTAGGTCTAAAACGCCTGTCTTTTTATGGTATGGAAACTTTACAGAGCCCATATTACATTGTGGACCCTTGCTGACCAGTTTCCTCTGTGCCACATCTCCCGTTGAGTGCTTGGGATGCCTCATCCCCACCAACATGTGCTAACCATTAGCTTCAGGAGGGCTAATTTTAAGCCCTCACAGGGGGAGATGCCGATAGCGCATAAACAAACTGAGAAGCAGAGCAAATAGAAAAAGAAAAAGAAAAAACAACAAACAAAAAAACAACATGAGCCAGCCTGAAAACGATTTCACAATTTCCAAGTGACCCTGAAGCACAACACAGCTATAAATAAAAGCTAACCTGAATACCAAAACTGCCCTTTTATTGCACAATTTGTTGTAGTGAGTCAGATTATAAACAGGAGATAATTTTACAGAGCATGGAGGCTAATGTGAGCAACCCCTTTACAGCTCCGATTAGACACAGGTGACTATGTAGCCTAGCCTTCCATTGGGTACTGAATACTAACAGCATACCAAACATGCTCTGAAACTAAACATGCCACAAACAAAGAATGGCAAACTTGTTCGTGAAGCTAAGCCCTTTATCTCTAGCTAAAAGGCAGTCCATAAATACTGGGGGTAGTGTGTACAGTATCTCACTGCAGACAAACACTGTCAGCATTCCAGCAATTTCTTATCTCCACTGCCAGAATCGAAGGCCTGTGGACATACGCTATTCCCGTTTTAATAATAGCCTGAAGCGCACAAACACAACATAACAATCTTGTTTAGCAGATGAATTATCATTTAATCCTAACAACAAATACAAACTAGAGATGTTCATATCCAGACATGTTTTAATAGATCAGTATCAGCTAAAATACATCAACCAAACTCTGATCTTGTCCTTGCTGCATTTCCAACTAAAGCCTGCCAGTGTTCTCTTCTTAAAAGACATTAGAGATCAACACTGCAAGCACTTCACTGCACTGTGACTGAAAACCAGAGTGCCACTGTGAAAATTTATTTGGTCACAGAAGCAAGTGACTCAGTTCACACTCAGGCTGGCAAAATTAGTTAAGTTGCAACAAAAACAAACTCATTAGTCCTCCTTTCTCTTTGCTCATTGGGAAGATGCACCACTGACTGACATCTGCAAATAAGATGACATTTACCAGTGGAACAGGCTGATGTTTTTAGCTTCTGTTTCACACCAGTGTTTAATGACAGAGTGATAAATACAGAGTTCTTTGTTACCCCCGCACAAATGGAAAAAGGGAAAGAGGGAGAGAGAGGGAGGAAAAAACCCAAACACACAAAACAAACAATAAATAAACAAAATTAGCAACATTATGAGCAGCCAGTTTTTTATTTTGAAAACACCGTTATCAGGCCAGACCTTCACAATTGGCACAACCATACTAATTAGCAAAGATAAGTACCTGTTAGTCAGCACTGACTTTCACTTTCACTGTTTAAAATGACAACATCACTGGCTGATAAATATTAACCTCAACTTCAAATTAAGCCCTGTTATTGCCTGGTTTCTGTCATCCCTGCAGTCTGTACAAAGACTGATAGTGATGTAGAGGGAGCAATGAGTAGACAGCAAGTAGGACAGTCTAACACCACAGTTTCAAGAGAATAATTTTTCAAAGTTAATTGTGATTAATAATAGTTTACCAACTTCATAAACATATAATAGCAACTTCAATATTTTGATTAAGTCGCTCATGAAAAACAAGTTGTGGTTTGGATGTTCAGTTTCATTTGGGGATTATAAGTGATGGCCTTGTTTTACCAGAACAAACTTTTGACCTATGGTAAACTTAACATCCTGCACTGTGATTTGTACAAGGTGAAAAAGAAAGTAAAGTTGCAAGAGTGTAAGAGAGACCAAATGAGAAAGCAAATGAGATGGCTGGCCGTGTGCTCTGCACCTGTTGATCTGTCTGACAGTATGACCTGCTCTGCACAGCAGCACAGCTGAGCTTCTCTGTCTGTCCTATCTATAGACTGGCCCATCCAGCCTTGCTCTCCGACTGCCACATCATGGGCCTGAGAAGGTAACTTGAGCAGTAGAAGTTCGCCATTAAACACTCCTCCTACACTTGAGGCAATAAGATTAATCCACCATATGATCAGCTGGGATTTTCACCAAAAAAGTCAGGTAATAAGAAATGTAACAGCTGGCTCCTTTTCCTCTGGTTTATGTCAATGTAAAACGACTCGAGTGTTGGGAATGCTGTTCAGAAAACACTTCAAGCAAAAAAATGAACTTACAAGAAGTTAATATAATCTAATAAAATTAAAAATAAGTATGTGGAATGAGGAATCTGTAGTCAAAGTTACTGTAATTAAACCCCAATTCTCTGCAAAATAAAAAAAAACAAAACACTTTCAGTCAGCAATAAATGGAAAGTGTCGGGCTGTGGGAAACTGACCAATAACTTTTTAATCACCTACAATCCTGAAGAATAAATTCAGCAGTAAATGCTGAAATTTATGCAATAATATTAATAGAATATTAATATATTGATAACATACTGTACATTATCGTCATCTGAAATGAAACAGTCAATATCGAGCTTTTTTAAATTAACCTTTATTTATGCAGGTAGTCCCATTGAGACTCAATGTCACATTTAAAAGAGAGATCTGTTTGAGCTTGTTTTAACTCCAGTGGAAATAATTATGATATCTGCTTAGTATGTGCACTATACTAGTCTTGTAAATAGCAAAGCACCAGGTCTCTGCTCTCTTTGAATTATACTCAACTAGTCCTTGAAAATGCTCACTCCTCTATGCCTAGGTGTTACTTTTAGAAATCCAAATAATAATCGTTAAAAACTGCTTTTTAATGGGGATAGGAGTGGTAGTGATTGTATCCCAGCAGCCATCCAAATGCTTATGAACACAGACTGTAATAGGTGCTTTGTTCTTTGAACTCTTAACACTCCTAACCATATAAGGAAAGTCAAAGTAGGACACTTTCCATTGCAACAGCGACTTGGTGATATCAGAAATGAAATCAAATGGACTATGAACTATACTTTGTGCACAGACACTCCTCTCTCTACATCAAGAAAGACGCTCATGGCTTTGTTCAAACAGTTGACTCCTTAGAGCCCTATCTGTGGGACAACAGCTATGAGGTGATAATCTAATTCTAATACTTGGCCCCTGCTTGATTTGTATGCTGCCAGTATTCCAAAGATTGAGTGCCCAGTAATGTAAGGGGCCTCAGAACTAGTCTGGTGATGGTGCAGGCTCAAATTCACAGTCACTCTCATTCGCGGACTGTGCCAAGCCTTAAGACTGGTCAACTTTCGGCTCTCCTGACCACAAGGTAGGAGCTGCAGAGGTTTAAGAATCTGGGCAGGTGGTGACGTGAAACAAGTTAGACACTGACCCCTTGAACTCCCTAAACAGTCTAATCTCCGGTTAGCACCACAAAGAGCATGAGATTTAGGACCTGACTGGGAGGGTTGGATGACTCATGTTTCTATGATGAGCCTGCGTAACTATAAAGAGAGCAAATGGAGCCTTGTGCTTAGAGTTCAAGAATGAGGAACTGCACAGCTTTCAATCATCAAAGACTCTGTTCTCAAAGGTCAATATAAACATCAACTAAAGGCTGATATTTACCGTTAGGTTTAAGCTTTTAAAGGCAAGAAATGATCTAATTTAGCCTAAATTTTACAGGAAAAAACAAACAAACAGCAGAATCACTATTACATGCAAATATGAATTTTAAAAAATCCCTTTAAAAACTATTTAAAACAATACAACAACAACAAAAAACAATATTTGCTTTTTCTGCTGTTATCCACAATATTCTGGAGAAAAGTGAAGGAATGAAAGGCCTGTAGTGGAACAAAATGGAATAATCCCAGGGCATGTCGTTACAAGCCAGGCAGCTTTTTTCTTTGCCTGTGTTTTTCCTTCGTGAACAAAAACACTACAAGTGAAGTCAACCTCTGTGGACTCCAAACAAGCCGTCTTCGCTTGCTTGGGTTGAAACACACAACTTAACTAGCAAAACACAAACATCCATATTTAAATATAGATATGAATGTTTTTGATAATGCAACTTTGACCACCACACTTCAAATTTACACCACTCGCCCTGCATTCTTAGTACACCTCTCTAATTCAACGTGCTGTTAAACTGAACCGATAGCTAACCTACTCTGAAACCTGACAGATTGCATACAATTTCTGCTGAGTAGCCTTTGGTCTTAAATTTCAACCAGTTTTTCAAAAGACAACACTGGAATATTAGTAAGATCAACCAGGTTACTCTAAAGCTGGGCTCTAAAATAGTTAGCTCAATTTCAAATGGTGTAAAAGCTATTGGTAAATACATTGCACACTCTCTCAGGCAAAAAGATAATTAACATTTTTAATTCTTTTTGTCTGAATTCACATAAATGTAAGTTTAAAAAAAAACTTCTGTCTTCTTGAAATGTTTCACTTTGTTGAAAAATCATTAACATGACCCGAGCATTTTCTTTGGTTTAAGTAATGACAACGATACAATAAGTGTTACAAAAAGTAAGTAGACACATGCATTTACATTATAAGGCTTAGGCAAAAGATTTATTTGACATCTTCAGTTTAAAAGGGCTCTCACAAACCATAATGCTGCTTAGGCAAGCATATGAGTACTGATAATGCTTTTAAGAAACTACTTGGGTTGTCTTAGTTTTAAAAAGTGATGGTTCTGCTTCCCAGGTTAGCCAACCCTTAAATTGACAAATCAGTCCTCTGCCTATACTTGAAGCCCCCATTATCTCAATGAGGACAAACAAGAACATTTGAGGTGAATAAAAATCATATTTGCATTGATTCAGCACTGCATAAAGGGAACCTTTTATGGAGGAAGCATACTAGGTTCATTGCAGTAAGCTTCAAAATGAATGTAAGTGATGAATGACCTTACCTCGCGAGCAATGCTATTCAGCGCTTCATCCTCTGCTGAGAATCGATCTTTTAGAGGAGCACGCTTTCTACCAGTGCCTTGTGTCCCCATGTTAGTACTGGAACTCATACTGTGTAAGCCCAGGAAATGGAAACGTGTGTAAATTCCTGGAGGAACACAAGCAGATAAAAAAAAATCAAAAATCATTTCAACAAGTCAAATGACAGAATACTTAGACGTATGCCTTTCGGCTGTGTCAGTTTTCAGCTGCATTTTACTGTGTATGCTTTCTGCACACCCAACTCAGACACTTCATATCTCTTATTTTCACTCCTGCAAAAACAGACCCATGTATGGCACCCACAAGGGCTTTGGATAAACACTTGTGACTGACATGAACCAGCTTTAATGTGACATGCATATAGAAGGACCTCTGGTAGCTTAAATCAGCCCGCGATACCAATCCAAAACACAGCAGATGATAAAGTGTAGAGAATGAATAATACAATAAAAAAAAAATATCTACAACCAATACCTGATTAGGCTTGCATTATAAGTTGATGTAATGTGTATTCCTCGATAGACATAAGGGTAATATCAGAGTTAACATTATCACTAGACATAAGCCCACTGTGGATGGCTGGTACAGACACGGGGGGGAAAACGCCTAGTTTAGGATCCGGCTGAGTCAGAGGATCCAAATGAGACATGAGCACTCCGTGCAGACGTTTGATGATCTAAACCGCGTAGGTCCAAGAGTCAAACACACTAGTCAAAGACGCCACTGGCAACTTTACGAATTCTGATCCTTCACAAAGAACAGGATGATTAGCCACCCGTCATTAATCAGCTGAGTTAAGTTACCACCCACTAACAAAGCTGGAATTATCCCCTACACCATGTCATATAAGCAAAATAAGGTAAAATAACGGCCTCGGCTGGTTTAAAACTAAAGTAATGCAATGAAGTGAGGCAATGTGTTGCTCCTTAGCGTTAGCTACCAGCGTTAACTACTGTTAGCTAGCTCTTTGCTGAGCTAACTGGGAGCGCTAACTAGCATTTCGTCGTTCCCGAATTCATTTTTGAAAAGTTCCCTTATTAGGTTCTCATTGAGCTTTCAGTTAAGCTAACGCTCTACAAAACGAGAACTATTTAGACGTGTCCGTCCCACGGCAATGACCCCCACCACCCAGTCCCGAAGACCTACCTAAAGCTAGTTCACTTGTTTAGCTGGGTAGTTAGCTTGGATAGCTAGTGGGGCTAACCTCGACTCTCCAGAGACAGACAGGGCAAACTGGCACTGATCCTCCAGTCATATTTCCCAGCCCCCCAAAAGCATAACCTCACCTTCGCGACACCTTTAAATAACCCGCGATACCGTCGAGGTGTTATCTCTTGTCTCCTGGAGTTTCAGGGGTGAGCCATTCGGGTTCTCTTCAAAGACTGTTAGTGTTTTTGTCCGCAGTGACAGCTGTCATCAGTCCGCCTTTCCACCGCTCCTCACTGCCCTCCTTACCCAGTTTCCACACACACTGGTTGGTTCCAAAAGACCCGGATGTCGGGAAAAAATTAGGGTGTGATGCTGCGTTCACGTCCCGCAAGAGCAATCAGAATCTTAACTTTTTTTCAAACTGATGCAGACCTAGTTTTTATATTACCCTATAATAATTTTAGGAGATAAAAACATAAAAACAAGAAATAAATTAACCCTCTTGTATTGTTGTTACTATATAAATATCCCTTTGTATTGGACAGTTTCTTGCTTTGATGAGCAGGCAGCTCATGTTAGGCTTGCTCACAAATGATTATATGATATCTGTAAAGCTTGTATCTTTTAGCCCATATTTAAGTATGGTATAAATTTAATGTAGTTGAAAATCTAGTGTGGAATATATTGTATGTAGATTTTTGCCAAATATTATCTTATTCAAAATTTTTCATCCAGTACACGTTATTATTTGATATTATTATTTCATTTTTATGCAATGTTACATTTTTAATTTCAACATTTACTTTTTTCTTATCAGAAGTTTAGGTCAGTGGGGCTCGGGGGTCCAGACCCACCCAATAAAGTCGGTGTACCCCTTCATCGGATTTCTGTTGATATGCTTCAACTGTAAGTTCCATTAATTCATAGAAGTTGCTAATAAAAAACAGAAAGACCCATAATAATATTTTAGTGCTTCTAAGAGGATGGGCCATTGTATGTGAAACCTTGGAAGTAACCTTCATGTACCTTTGAAACTAAACAGAGGTCATTCATCAGCTGGTGCAGCTATATTGTATTAATGTAATTAATAGAACGAACCGAATACTCCCATGAACTTGGCTGCCCATCCAATAGCATATGGTCTGCCACCGAAGTTGCAGAGGTTACCTAGGAAGGTCAAAGGGCACTGTAGTCTACTGTCACGGTTGCATAGAGTTTGTCCACATGAGGGCAGTAATGGATAACGATTTGTTCTTCCTTTTGTAAAATGCCGTGCTGTATGGAGTTGCTCCATATTTTCCTAATTGTGTGATGTGGATGCAAACATTTATGTCGTTTAATTTAAATGCTGAAGTCACCTGTTTAAAATAATATAGATGGCAGTCTGACAGAGCTAAAAAAAAAAAAAACAAAACCGAAAACAAAACTTATACAAAAGCAGTGACCTAATATTTATATATTTATGCATGAGAACAGTGCAGAAAACTAGTGTCTTATTAGCAACAACTCCAAGAATATATGCAAACAAAGTACTGTTTATCTCTCTTTGTGTTTTTAGAGCACTTGAACACCTGTAAGGGATTTTCACCCAGAGAACCCGTGTGGGAATTTCCTGACTGACACCCATAACACAGGTTACATGAAAGCACACACACACACACACACGCACACAAACACAAACATATTCTTATTTTCCCTCATTACAGGAAGCTAATGCTAATGACTGTTTTGTCCCTGATCGCCTCTCTCTGTTTGCTGCCGTGCAGACAGGGTTTACTGGAGTCTTAACCCAAAGACAACATCAGCCACACTGTCTCCACACTTCTACTCCTGATTAACTTTCTATGTAGTCATCACTTCAAGCACTAATTAACTACTGCAGCTGTAATAGCTAAATAAATAGGCAACAGATGCACAAGATTGGGTTCAGTTATGCAGCTGCTCATCAGTCACTGATAATAGTGATTGCAGCTCTTTGTCTTTCTGGCTGCTATCCTGGCAGAACATAGAATCATTGCATGTTTGGCAAACTGCCTCGGATGCCATTTCTTGGATTCTGCAACACAGTGTTTTACTGTAACAGGACAAAGCAAACAGCCATGGGGCTTGGATATCAGTCTAAAGTAAAAGATGTGTGTGAATATCACCGGACAAGCAATAGTGGAGGGGGTGGAGAAAAAAACGGAAAGCCTTGAGGCAGCCAGACAGTACTTAAGTGTGTTTTCCTAGTTTTATGGCAGTTTTGACTCATAAACACTTAAACACTTGGCTTGTTTTCCTGGGACAGAGAGGCGTGTACTCAGCTGCAGCAAATCTTAATGTCACTCTTTGTCTATGGCTGTCTATAGCATCTTTAACTGACCTTATCATTTGCTTCTCTCAAGTAATAAGCATTGTGGAATAGCATTTTTTTTTTTTTTTGAGGGTGGATTTGTATAATTTTGGATGGTATACACCATCAGTTGGTGAACAGTGGTTGGAATAGCCTCCCGCTGCGCTAACAAGACTGAGTGAATTGTTAACTGGTCTGGTCTGTCTTTAAGCCAGAGTGTGCACAGAAAAGGACTAGGGACCATAGAGCCTCGACTTGTAATTACCCCATGGAGGGCAATGGTTCTTCTAGCCTACATCTCTTCGGGGCCCCTTTGAAGATGCTCCATAGGGAGCTGGTTGTAATCAGGACACATGACTCATTGATTACTTCTTTGCAGTCTTCCAGGAACACAGCACAAGGAGTGGACAAATCCTGGGGGGAGGGTAGTCCCCTCAGAGCTGTGCAGGCAGACTGCAGATAGACTGGAGGTAACGATGCAGGATGGAGAGTGTGGCTTAGATACAAATTAGATCCTATAAACAGTTGAATGTGTATTTTTTTTTTTCAAAAAGTGGCTATTCATTAATGTCTCAAACAAGAATGTGGAATCATATGTCAAGAAAGGCCACAAATCTGCAGGTTTTCGCTCCAGTCACATTCATTAGTACACTGATAAATAAATACAATGCTAGCCAGGGAGAGAGGGACCTAGCCGCTGTAGACTGTAACACATTTTCCTCTTAAATTACAGTTGCTGGGAGCTGAATTTGTCAGTATTAAACTACTATTATTAAAGCGTATCTCATGTCATCTAAACAACAGTTTCTATAAGGTTTTGTGCTGCAGAGAGTTCAAGCTTTCCAGTATAATGCCATCAGCTGTTTGATAACGTCCATTTTTGTGTTCCTTCTCTAATCTCCAAGGCAAGCTTACTGTTACCCCGTGTTCGCAACTCTATGTGTTTCTTGTCCTTCTTGATCTATGATTTCCCCCGTACTCTGTTAAATACAAGGTTACAGGAATGCTGTGTTAAACATTTTAACAGCTATCCTCAAGATGAACGCTGGCTGGACTTGATTAATTGCTATGGGAGTCTCAGCAACACGGCAACACAGCAACACGGGAAACTGTAGTGCACACATATAACAAAGTCTAAACACAAAGTAACTTTAGCAACAATCGCAAGACTTTTAGTTAACAATTCGAGTTTTAAATGTGCATTCCTGTGAGTCTTTGAGCTCACGAAAGACAAAAGTTTGTTCAATAACTAATGATTAAATGCAAAGTTGTGTAAAAATAGAGAGAGTGAAAAGAGGTGAGTGGGGAAGAAACACTGGGGGCTTCATGGGAAGCCCCCAGCAGCCTAAGCCTACTGCAGTATAACTAAGAGAGGGTTCAGGGTCACCTAAGCCAGCCATAATTATATGCAAAAAGGAAAGTTTTAAGCCCAATATTAAAAGTGTAAAGGCTTTTCTGTCTCCTGATTCCAAACTGGGAGCTGGTTCCACATCTTAATAAACTATAATCAACTATATTATATTATAAACATACACTGTAGGTTGCTAATAATATGTTTTTCCTTCCCTCACAAAGGAGAGCACTTTGTCATACATTTTCTGTATTTTTACAGCTATTAGTCACCGTGTTGATTTAAATTACATGCATTAAACATCCATACACATGTGCTGTAAATGAATTTTCACTTTGTAGATTTTATTATTATAGCCAGCATCACTTGTTTGTTCAATCATAAGTGATGCCGGTCACTTAGGTTATGTGATAAAGCCACATAATTATGCAGTAAACAAGTATCGGGTAGTTTTGCAAATAATCTGTTTGAACCTGGTCGTAGCGCTCAAAATAAGTTCACACAGCTCTTAATGAGATATATTTGCCTGTCCCTAAAGATTGTAATCAGTAACATAACCAGCACTTATGGCCTCAACACCCAGCTGACGATGGCTGTGCAGAATATAGAGTTTTGGCAGAAAACAACAACAAAGCAGTCATCTTTAAGAGCTCTGCAAAGTATCAGCTGGACATTCTTCGACGATACTTGAGTTAACATTTAGAGAGGCATCTCTGGTAAACAGCTTGGGCAAACCGAGTAGATCATAAACGTGGTCTTAAAAGGTGCCTTTTGATGTTTTTCGGCTTGCAGTCTGGACACCTGTGGGGTTGAACCCGGTGACTGGCTGTCCTATGTGAGCATGGTGCGCAGGGGTAATTGGGTCATTACACAGCAAGAAATAAAGCTTGAGGTAATGCTTAAGGCAGTGGAAATTTGTTTTAATTGCTCCGTGCATGAAAAAGTGATTGGTGCGGTGTAGTATAGTGTAATTGCAGATTTGACATCTCATTTAATTTCATCTTTTGTTAAATTAAAAGCAAACAAACATTGAAATTAATTTGATAATTTGTTTGTGTGACTTTGCCCCTGCAAACTTACATTCATAACACCACACACAGATGCTTTTATTTTTTCAGTTAGCTGTCATAAGTGATATATGCTGTATGGTTTCTATTTGTATTGGATTGTCCTTTGTCAGTCAAGCATTGTGGATGTCTGTAGCTGATCCACTCCAGGCTTCTCCGAGTGAGCGTTAGTGATGCGGGGTGTGTCATTCCGGCCTGTGCTGATTGCAAAACAAGAATCAGGGGAGCGTGAAGCTGCAGACAAGCTGCATACACACCCATTTCATTGTTGATGACCACACTGGAACAACTTAGAGTAGCAGAAAAGGCTCGCGGCAAAGAAAGTCAATCAAGGACTGCAGACTTATAGAGGCTCATTGATCATATTGTGTCTTTGTTTTGATGGATATGAGAACCTTGTGTACTCCAGATGGCACTTTCTCCACTTGTTTGTCTTCATTCATTTTGTGATGTCTGGATGATAGCGTGTGACCTTTCAGAGTAAGAATTTCTGTGTAAAAGCAAGCCATAAATAAGACAACTGTCACGCAGACAGCTCCGCGCACACACCCCGTGCATTTGTGCGTCTGGAGCACTTTTGCAAAAAGGCAAACATTTAAATGTCTATAATTCTTTATTTGCCTGTGTTTAGCATCTTCCTGCCTTCCACCCTTTATAAAGAGAGTGGTCTGAGTAATCTTCTTTGCGGGGTAGGCTGGGCTTATTTGCCAGTTGACATTTGGTGAAAGGGTGTTAGATGATAAAAGCACCTCACACCATGAGGTAGTACCCTCACACCAAAACTCATTCAGACATGTTGCGTTTGTGTGTAAAGAGGAGCTCGTTTTACCGCTCTCTTCTCGATGCTGTGACAAGTGTGTTGACCTGTGCCCAGAGACTCTTCTTTAAAAAGTCTTTTTGTGCAAATAAATAAAGATAGGTTGAATAAATTTGCCTGCTTACTTCTTTTCATTGTTTTGACAGCATAATGGATGTAATTGCATGTTGACAACCGGTTTTTGGGACTTGTTATCTTAGCATTATCATTAGAGTAGTACCGGTTAATTACATTACTCACCGTATAATTACTTTAGTGGGACAACAAGATGAGGGCAATTGTGCAATACTAGTACAGGTCAGGTTAATTCATTCAGCAGTTAAAATCTGTATCTTTATTGAAAGAGAAAGACTTTTTAAGTGATTTTTTTCACAGATCTAATGCATCATTAAGTTTTTGGAATTGCTTATTTTCTGCTTAGCATGTTTCAAACCATTAGTGATGCTCTAAATTAACATTATCTTTATGTTTTATTCATTTGTGAAGATGTTATTCTGAAGGAAAGTGTGCTCATTCATCCTCCAGTTCAGACACATTTACATATAATGAAAACAAATCAAGTCAAATCAGGATTTCAGCTACTCCTGAGCTATTACTGTATGGCCTGAGGCTAATAAAGTTAATAATGCTTTAAAGATTCAGCAGTGCTCAATAATAGCTCTGCACTTTTGAGAATAAAGTCCAATTTTAAAGATTAGCTCACTGCAGGACTGACGATTCTTTATTTTGAGTGTACCCTTTACTTTATCTGTACTAGAGAGAATATTTTTGTCTCCATTCAGTTCAAGCAGCGAACACTTTTCGTACCACTCCGAACGATAAAGCAGAAAGAGGGCAAGTCCAGTAAGGCTGAACAACGTGATAGGAAAGACAGGCCCTGGACAGAGATGAAGTAATGGGTCAGAATCTAAGCCCCTCATTAGGCAGGGGACTCATTCAGGGATGAAGGAAACTGCAGGGGGTTGCAATGTTAGATTTACTATAAAGAAATGGCAGAGTGCTAGGAATGTGTAGTGAAGTACAAGTCAGCTGACGTTTCTTTGAACTGACTCTCTCTCTTTCTCTTCAGTAACCACACATCTCTTTATGTATTAGATGTAGGAAACAGGGATATTGCTTTTTAAACGTCTATTAAGATTCACATTTGCAGCTCTGGACTGGAAAGTTTACAGTGAGCTACCTTTTAGTTCCCCAGTAACACAAACAGAACTGTTTAAAGCACCATTTGATCGCACTGGTCTTGTAAACAGCTTCGGCCAGTCTCGGCCAGCAGTGATTCTAGGTACAATGGTTCTTCTTTAGGCTATGTTATTATAGGATATTATGGAGGTCTTCAAGTGTATGACGCAAAGGTCCAGCGTGCCTGCCTGATGAATGTGCTGTCTGGGCATGTCTTCATGGAATGAAAGTAAAAGAGGGACTGGCCTCATGAAACAGGCAATAATAGAGTAGAAGAAGTTAAACTGAAAACAAAAAGTAACTGCTGATTAATTTTATTTTTTTTTATGGCTTCAAATGAGTAAGTAGTTAACTATATAGGAATTACCTGAACCACCATTCAAATACAGATGCAGATGAACTTTACTATACTCCATGGCACTGAAAATATTAAATGCCTTTTTCAAATGTATGCAATTTAAATTAAATGATATTTATATTATAATTGATTAATGAATTTAAACGGTAAAATGAATATTGTTTGCATAAATGAAAACTCAGAAAATAAATGCTTTAATTTGTTTTACTTTATTTTAAAATTTGAATTTACATTTCCTTGGTTGCTCATGTAAACTGTGGTAGGCTTTTGAAAATGAAACTGTACAAAAACCATAAACATTAAATGTAAAACAACTTTTTCACATTCATGTTAACACACACACACATTCTTATTCGAATAACACATATATTTGTGGATAAATATAATACTGTTGTGGAATTAAATTTTCATATGTAATCTTACGTTTTCATTTCAATATAAGACCCTGCAGGAGCCTGAACATTAGTAGTTTTACAAAATAATTCAGAAATAAATGTAATGAAAAAAACAAACTGTTGATGAAGCTGCATAAACCTCAGGGGATCACAAAACTATTGCATTTCCTTCATCCTCAGGGTGAAAAGACTGAATCAATAATCAATCAAGTAGTTATTGAGACATCTCACTCAAAACCAAAGGTCAGGTCAAACTGAGTCAAGTCAAGCCCCTTTTCTGGGTCAGGTCTCCAAAAAGCCAAGTACAAAACACAAAAAAACACATAAACAGCAAACACATTATAATGAAAAGCAAAGCTAGCAAGCTAAAATGATAAAAGGAGTCAAATAAAAATATAAATAACAGGAACAAGAGCTGAAATAAAACAAAAACGAAGTAAGAAACCAATTACAGTGGACTCGACAAAACCATAACGCGTCTCAGACTAACAGCAAGTGAAAATGTATAGGTCTTTAAAACTGATTTAGATAGGTCCTTATATGGGATGGCAGATATTTCCACAGCAGAGGAAAAACAGAGAAAACCTGCTTGACTTCAGTTTTTAGGTGAGAGGGGGGCATTGACAGAAATGACTGAGTTGCATGAATGTCTGTAAAAAAAATAATATTACAATGCAATAGTTGGTGAGACTGAACAGACACCAGACAGATGACATGGCTGCAGCACTAGCTTGGCTAAAACTGACCCAAATTATTATCTCTCCAGCTCCAGAGTCTGCTTTTGTCTGCAGTGGAGTGAAGTATTGATTTAAATTGCTAAAACAAAACATACAAACAAATTAAATATATATATATATATATATATATAAATGTTACAGGAAGTTATACTGCAGTAATAAAAGCAATGGAAATGCAGTGTGCTTTCAGGTAAAACAATATTCTAACAAAAGTATTTAATCAGTAATGTTTGATCTGAGGATTAAGAGAGAAAATGATTGCTTTCAACATTAGAGTGATCCAGTGTTCTCCAATAAAAGCAGCTCCACCATACTGACTCCAGCATGTGTCAGGAAACAGCCTCTACAGTAAAGAGCCTTTTGTCAGCAGGGTAGCAGCTTGCTCTGTCATTATGCAACAGCAGCACGCATCACTTCTTAACTGAGCTGTTTACATTAGGTGATTAATGACAGTTATTCCCCTGCCACCTCTCCAGCAGGCTCAAAGGTGCATTTAAGGTTTACAGTACTCCATTACTGGTGCATATGCATGCCTTGTTAAGAGGCAACAATGTCTGACACATGGATATGCTGCTTGGACTTCCAGCCCAGATTGTAAATGGCTATATTTGCTGATGTCAGGCTAAAGTGAGCCCAGATTACTGTCCTCTGACCCTTACTTAGAATCTTCTATAAATACAACCTGGTTTCCTGGTTGACAAATCCACTTATGGGACAGAGATGTCCTGTCTTCTTTGTAAGAATGGGCCATATGTTGATGTCCTGCCTGCTGATGCGATGAAAGGAGTGATGAAGCGGAGGAATAAGAGCAGAGAAGTTGTCTGCCGTTAGCATTCTCCCCAGGTTGATGGAAAAGTGATGTACAGGCTCAGTTCTTACACTATTGTCGCCTCAGATTAGCTTCCCTTCTGTGGCTGTGTGTTTTTCCTCCACAGAGGATCCATAGACTTCACTGCTGCTGCTGTGGTGACCAGCATCCTGTGCCTCACTGTAGGACTGCCCAAGACGCTTGGTAAACACAGGAAATACAAAGCCACTAAATACATCCCTACTGTGTTTGGAGGACTGCCATGACAACACATAGTGGATCTCCTGGAGAGCTGGGTTGTTTGTTAGGTGGATACACACTGAGATATGCCCAAGCGTTGCCCTTCTGTGCTGGGGCATGCAGCTTTGGCTCATGTGCTGCCTGTCACTCCACTAAAATAAGAAGCTCTCTGGCTGCAGGGACACAGTTTGTTTAAGACAGGAATCTGTTCTTGGCTTTCACAAATGCTGAACTCTACTGGAATGCTGGGCTAAAACTCTCAGCCTTAATCTGCTTCATGAATCTTTATGCTGGAGTTTGAGATAAGGCCAGTGATCCTCATGCGTGCACCACAGAGGTCAGAGCAAGTACGCGCTGACTTCTGTGGTGCATGGATGAGGATCTTCAGACAGCTTCAGATTAGCCCCTCTCTCTGCAGAAACTACCGTCAAGGCTAATGTGCCCTATAAGCACGAGTCAGCTGGAGACAGGATCAAAGCTGGACTTTCTCCCCCAAACAGTCCCTGACTTATTGTTTTTTTTTTTTTTTCTTTCTTGGCCCTCTTTTTTCTTTAGGGTTTAATAGCGTTCCTGACTAGAGAGGAGGAAATCCAAATCTGCACACACATCCTGCAGAGAGGAGGTCTTTGCTGTCATCGATCTCACCGAGGAAGGATACGCTCTTTGGTGCAGCTTGTAAAAAGCAGTGAAAAGAGACAGGCATTGATCAAGCTAAAGCACACCCAGCACCAATCAATAAAATAGATCGGCTAGGGAGCCACGAGCGTGAGGGCATCAAATTAAACTGAATGAGAGCTGAAGGCTGCTGGAGAGCAGTCTGACAGGAACCTCTAAAGCTGTGCGTCACCCTATCTGTCATCGTTTTCTTTATTTATTTAATGATTGTGGCATTTGTTAGGTGGCGCCGAAAGGTAGCGTGACTACATAAGCCTACCTGAGGCCATAGTGAGCAGAGTTCCCACAGAATATACTTTAATAGTTGTTTTGACATGGAACTCCTCACCGCCTAACCTTGCAAGAGCCACAGACCTGTATTGTTTCAAGAGAGCTTTTCTGTAAAAGTAAAACTGCTTGTACTAACAAAGTGGCACGTGGTTCATTGATCTTCAGCACTCCCTTTCTCTGCTTTTTGCAAAACCATGTAGTGTACATTTCTATGAGTTGCCCGGACATGTTGCTGCTGATTTACCTGTTGGATTTGTGCCATTAGTCAAGGCCTATCACTGCCAAATATTCATATGGTTAACTGAATCTATGCAGAATTTCAGCGATGCTTTGATGTTCTTGAACTTCTTCATGTGAAAACACCTCCAAAAGCTCCAAGGGTGTTATGTTTTTGATACAGGTGAAGCCCAGCTGCTCTTATTGTAATGAATGACACACACGCACAAAAAAGATAAGGGATCTTACTTGCATTCCTCCTTTGAGACTCTCTAAACTCTCTGTCCTTCATGTGCAAATCCCTCAACAAGCTGGCATATTGTGTCCCCCTGGGTTGTCCTGTTCAAAGGAGCTGCGGGGTCAGCCTTGGCAGGTCAACCTCAGAGTGCCAGAGTTTACCCCCAAACTATCCCCATCCTTCTAAAAACACAAGGGCCCCCAGATATACTATCATCCTTCCTCACGTCGCAGCCCTGTGTTGATTTACTGCCTCAGTGCACACCCCATATAAACATATCATCCTCATGTCATCATCCAGGCCTGCTTCACCGAGCTGACGTCCAGATTTGGATGAGTTATCCACTTCTCTGCAGTTAACACCATGAAACATTAGTCATAACCAGTCCAGTTTTCTCCAGAAGTCCCTTCATCTTTGCCTCCAGCACATTAATCAAACACTAATCCTGGTTTATCTGGAAGCACATTCACTCTCAGGTGTTAATGTTTATCTTAAGAGCCATAAATGGGAAGTTCATTTGCCACCCTTTTAACATATTTATGCCAGGAAGCTGTGGCGCTAACACCCAAAAGCGATAACAGAAGCCTCATCATATGTTGCCTTTCACTGTGACAGCATGCAGCTCATACAATATAGAAATATGATAATTAGTGAAATAATAGATTTTTTTTCTTTGTTTGAAAGATCCTTTTAGAATGACTTGAACCCCATTTCCTGTCGTAATTCTTCTCTTCAACTTTCCCTACTACCACAGTAAAAGGGCTTAAGGCCAGCCCTCCCCCATCAGTTGCTTGTGTGTCATGTTTCAAAGACCCATTCCTCAGTACAACATAAACAAATGACACTCGAGTGCATTCAAACAAACTTTGGCCCTCTGGAGCTTGAAATGATTAGGTTTCATGTTACGTATTTACATAAATGTGTAGCGTAAACTGTCCATCTCTTATGCTCATAGCTATACTTGCATTTTTATGTTTTTTTTTTAAAGTCTATAAATTAAGCTATGAAAGATATTTTGGGATAGTTTGTGTTTATCTCTGTGTTTCCTGAAGGTGCAGTGAGTTGATACCACATGGTCTGTTCCCTGCATGACCCCTGACCCCTGTGATGAGAGAAGAGGCCTGTCCAAATCAGCTCTGAGACAAGACCTCAGGGTGTCCTGCAGTTTGTTAGTGGAGCCAGATGAAATTACATTTGTCTACTCCACAGTTTTCTGTTTGTTTGACTTTTGCCTTGAGACACTCTGAAAAAAAAGGCGAAATAGAGACTAATGCAAAACAAAAGGACAGAAATGAGGTTCTGAGTTAGGGTGTGTTACGGAAAGAGCCTTATTATTTCCCGCAGTTTCTTAGTGTTGGATCTTTTCCATTGCACCTGCGAGCTGGGACCTGTCTCAGATGGGGGGTGTGCAAGCTAACCACTGTACCTTGGAGACAGAGGCAAACAAACGAAACAGCAAGATACTGACCCCAAGGAAATGTGGCACTTTCCACCATAACAAGCAGTTTCCCCCAGCTGACTCGAATTTAATTGGATGGTCTCGGATGCTTTCAAGAAAATACAGTGTGTGTTGTTTTTCATCAGAATTTCTTCATTTGATGGTGCTTTTCCTTTTAAATCAAGTTGCTATTTAAAAAAAGTTTGAATTGCTTAAATGAATGAGAAGCACATGGGGTCATAAATCTGTGACAAACAAACAGTTTAGAGCTCCTAAAATTAACAGAATATTGACTTGTTGAAAACAAGCCAGCTGAGCCCATCTTTAATTGGAACACATGGGCTGGAGAGAGACAAATGGGGAGTCCTCGCTCAAAGTCTAAAATATTTTTACAGGTGTTAGGCTCGAGTCCATTAGGTTTGGAGCTGTAGAAAGCCACAGCTTTCAAGTGGTCGGTTGAAAACGCTCCCAATGGGTTTATGGGATCTTGTGGAAGGAGAGCAGTCACATGTGAAGGACAGGCAAACAGAGGGGAGGTGATAACCAGAGATAGCTAGAGGTCAAAGATAAAATGCCTGTAGCTTGGTGGGTGAATAAACACACTATTTTAATAGAGATATTATTTGTATGCATGGATGTGCCTGAAGTCGGAATATTCACAGTAGAATTGATATGGTGGTAGGTGAGAACCTTGTTAGTAGCCATATGGGAGCAGTAAGGAGGGTGACGGGGCATGAGGGAGGTACCTGTTGGGTCTCATGTACTCCTGTCACTCTGATCTTATCAGGGGGCCAGACCAAGAGGAGGACCAGCTGTCACTCTCCCCGCTCTTTTGATGTCCTCCTTCAGAGCTCTCACACAACACTTCAGAGGAGTCAAGGCTTGTTTTTTGTTCATGATGAGAACTGGTGGCTTTGTTGGCGAGCCAGTTGACAAACCCAACAGTAGGGGGAAAAAATGCAAGATAAAGCAAGATAGTTAGTGCTCTCTGAGGATATATGAGGCCCGGGTGGTTCAATTTAGTAGTTTAGAGCCTGAGGCTTGACAAAGGAGGAGCAATTCCTTGAGCTGAAACAGGACATCCTGCTCATAAAAACGCCAGGACATCCTCACGGAGACACTGAAACTGATAAAAAGAAGGGGAAATGTTACCCAAGACTTCACAAATACACTCTCCATTTTCCATAATGAGCTTATGATTTAAAAAAAAAAATTCCACAGTTTAGGTAGAGTCCCAGTAAGCTACGAGGGGATTGCGGAGTAATCATTTTTGCCTATCCAAGCATGAAAACTTGCCCTAGTAGTGGACTGTTTTTTTCAAGTTTGATGTTCAAGCAGCACCGACATGCTTGAGAGTAAAGTAATAAACTTTAAGCATTACTGGATTAAAAGTCAATTTTCCATATCCCACTGATTTATATAATCTCAGCTGTTTTTAGTTGAGAGAGCATGTTCACACCTTGCTTTCTGGATTCCCTACTTCAAAGTTTTTGGCATTCATATATTAACAAAACAAGAGTGATTTTTAGCCAAGCACGGAAGGCAATATCTACTACATGGATAGTAGGGTGAAAGTAATGAAGTGTTCAGACATTTGTGGTCTCCACAGGATAAACCCGATCACTACTGTGTTTCAGTTTCAATTTCAATTCCCAAACAGTGATAAAATATCATGATTTGTCCCAGTCCACGACACCATACGCCCCACAAAATACCATGTAGGAAGACTGTAATTAATTTCAATATCAATTTCTGGCCCTGGTGGCCCATTGTGTGCTGTTCTCTGGTAGTCACTTAACACATATACAGAAATCAAAGTCCAAACACAACATTAATGAGTGAGAGTCACAAAACTTTTATATTATTGATTTGAATTGAATCAATATAAAAAAGCTACTGTAGTACAAATGTACCGTCGCTTGCTGTTAATATTTTTTTCTTAGCGACATCAGCATTTTATTATTCAAGGAATTGTACATTATTGTAAATTACTAAATTTACAAGATACTTTTCCACTTGCACATATGTCAGTTTGACATTTGTGATTTTGACTGAAATGCCTCAGCAACATGTGGATTTATTTTACCAATAAGATGTTACTTTATTATCTGAGATTACTTTGATCTCCATCCAAAACTGTCATTTGCTTACTTTGGTTGATGACCAGATACCTGAAAACTAACCAGTCTATCAGCTTCTATTGAGCTTTGTATTAGCTGCTACATTAATTATTATTATATTGTCATTAATAATGTCTTCACATATTTTCTCACAAATGTGTGTCTTTACATAGATTCATGTGTACTGTAGTCTGCCCAATTATCTGTCTGCCATTGTTTTTTTCATATAAAAAAAGCTGATAATGTTGGCTTCAAACGCTAGAACCCCACGACTCCCTCACATGCGTGCACAATCTTTGTCTCAGACAATTGCTTGGCAGGAGCGAAAATACTCACAATGCCCTCAGTTACTGTGAGTGCGTGCCCTCCATACACTGCGAACTTTTGAACCAGCTCTTGACCACAGCTTGAAGGGAGTAGAGACAATGGTTAGTAAACATGCTGGAATGAATGAAGGGATTAGGTATTAAATGACAGGATGTGCTTAAAGAGGGACAGGTGGTAGCTGAGAAAGGGCCAGCTAAGCCCTAACATCATGCATCTCCCTGCAGCTTTTTCTCAATTTTCTGCATTTTCATGCTCTGTCTCTATTGCTCTCCATCTTTCACACTTGTCTCTGGTTGCTCATCTCTTCCTGTTCACATCTCTGCTTTTCTAAAGCGTTGTCTCTCCGTTCTCTATCTCTATTGTCCACTTCTACACAACCAGCGAAGCCTGCTCCTTAACCCAAGTCTCAGACTATTGACATTCATTAGATTGGACATTCCGGTCCAGCCCCATTCATATGTACAGTAAGCAAAGGGACAAAAGCCTCCCCACACACTACAGAGCCCATCCCCCATGCAAAGGACTGCAGCGTTGCTGGTTGAATCAGTGGTTTTACTAAAAGTGAAGAGACTACAGTTAAAAACTTGTCAGGATGATCGCTCACCATAAAATATCTGGTGACATTTCAAAATACAATCACAGTTTTCACTAAGATGTCATGTTGATAAGCTGTATCATTGCATTTTGCACTTTTGCACCATTTAATATTAATCTGTGTGTTACTGTGCCAACATCTTTTTCAGCTGATCTTAAGTTCTCATATGAGCCAAACCTGAATAAATGAGCTACAGGCTAAATATGGCCGTGACTCGGCTGTGGCTATTCTCATGAGTCAGTCTGATTTGGCTCTGTTATCCAACATGTTAAACTAAAGTTAATCCTTCTTGTTTTCTTGCAGGATCCTGGAAAAGCATGAGGCCCCCTCCTGGCCTTCCGGGGGGGGGTTCCACTTTGGGCAGGAGAGGAAAGCTCCTCTCATCAGAGTGGTAATGAGTTTCTGAGCTCACATTTGTCAACATAGTAAATCCACATCTTATATCTGAAGCCCAGCACCCTCTTTCACACGAGGGAAGCAACACAGCCTCAAATAAATCATGTAAAAAAAAAAAAGGACTACAGGATGGAAATATACAAACAAGAAATGAAGAGAATTACACGATAAGCAGCGTAAATTAAAAAAGGGGTATTACATACTGGAGTAACTGTGATGAGGAGATAAAACAGACTGCTTGATGGGGTATTATGCACTGTGAACACAGAGGCAGATTGGGAAGGGCTGGTGTGGATCGGGTTTTGGGATTACCTCATGCATGTGTAAGAACAGAATCCCTCCTCCATCTGTGACCCAGTGTGAACCAATTCAAAATTGAATTACTGTAGTACCTGTCTGTGACACGCCCTTTGTTTTTCTTTTTCTGCTCTCAGTCACGCTTGTTTGTGATATTTACCTTGTTTTGCAGATGTGACATTGTTACAGAATTGCTAACTGTACTCTAAAATAACCGGATTCCTTTTTAAAAAAAATCTCTCTTGTTGTTTTTGGGACTGTTACAGAGATGGAGCTGTGAATGGACTATTAATCAAATCAGATGCATGTTAGCAGAATAAGTAAGGCGTGTGGGGACTTAATGCATAATAAGATCACTGTAACTGTAAAAGCCAGCTCAGTGGCGTGCGTTCTTGGCACCGTTTAACTGTCCTAGTACTGAAAGTAAATCAGCATTACACATGCACCTATTTATATCTCCCTGAACACTCACAAGCCTGGTCTGCATGTGCGTGTGAGGAAACCTAATGTGCTATTTTAATTTTTCGACTTACTTTAGTTAATGTAGCGTCATTGCTTTGATGCTATTTCAATCAAGACTTTGACAAAAGTATTTTATTTAAAAAACACTAAACGAAACCTTTGTTAACACCTTTTACTGGCAGGTGTGAGCCAGGAAGATGTCTCATCTTGATTAGATGTGATCATTTACCCATGTGTTCACACGTATATGGTGTCAGAGTCAGAGCAGAGTGGCTGTAATGAGACCCCACACGACATCTGTAGTCCTTCAGTATGACTTGACCCTTATCCACTGGGAATCCTTCTCCTATGTGTACACAACTTTAAACCCTATAAAATGTCATGGGAAGATCCTGTTTGCAGGTGTTTGCCTGCATACCTGATGCTCAACGTGCTGCTTTCAATTCCACCCACTGTGGTTTCATCACCTTGGCAAATTATTTCCCCCAGGTATCCGAGTATAAGCACAGTTGAGATTCTGACTGATTCTGCATGAAAACGCAATCTTTTGCGGCGAGGGGGCTTGCAGTAGACAGCCAGGCTTGCCCTCTTGCCACGGACTCAAACAGCGAGTTGAAAGAAAGTAACTGGCTGATATGTCGGACACGGAGGAACACAATAAAGAAAGCCCAGAGACGGCAAGCATAAAACAAGACCCCTGACCTCTTTGTTATGACGAGATGCTCTCTCAGAGATGAGCCGGCCCTGCATCTGGAAAGGTCATTGAACACACAAGGTCAGGCCGACGCGATCCTGCAATACTCAACATCAAAGACAAGTCCAGCTCCTGTCATGCTCTCTCTGAGCTGGGGTGAAAACAACAGCGCTAATCCCACCAACCACTTGCTGACACTCTTACAAAGAGGACAGAGGTCAGCTGGATGTATGAACCCTAATAAGCTGTTTTGATTGTTGCAACTTTGTGAACTTAAAGTGCTGACTTAGATCAGCATGCACCCCCCTCCCCCTTTTCCCCTTTGTGTTTAAAACGAATAGAAGAAATGTGCTTCTGCTCTTTATTGAGCATTTCTATTTTTTTTTTAAATGCATTTTTTAAACCTCTGAAGGTAAAGTGAACATTTCTAGTTAAAAGAGCGCGAGATTCATACTGAATAAATGATTCATGAGCCAAAAATAACGGCCTTCGCAATGATTGGATTTGCAGGGACCACATCAAAGCAAAATTTGATCAAATGCTGAAAATGTTTGTCAGGCCTGTAAGCTTCTTAGTTGTGAACTTTAAGGTCACTGTGGCCTCCTGATGGGAGAAAACATTATAAAATATGACCAAAGTAGAGAGGACTGATTTTTGGAAGTGCTGCCTACCTTCATTCATGCCCTTTCACTCACCCCATCTCTGAAAGAATTTTAATGGAAAGATACCGAAGGATGCTTTTTAGAAATGAGATTATTGGGCAACTTCGTGCAGCTGCCCTCTGCCTAAGCTTCTCATGACAGCTCAGAAATGAGGAGGCTCTTATCATCTGTCATTACTTCTAAATCCCATGTGCCCCTTGCTATACACACCGACTGATTTAAAACTGCACGTCTCTCCACAGAAACCCGAACCTCTGCAGCGACCGTCATCTAGGTGTCTGTTTGAGAAACTCTAGGAGTGGGAGTGTGTGTTTTAGTTCGTCATTGCAAGTATTTACTTACATTCAAACGAATGGGGCTGATAGGTTTAGCGCTGTAATTAAACACGACCGGTTGGTTTGATTGTTGAAGCTGTGACTTATTAAACCAACAGCTGGGCAGAATCAGGAAAGCAGATAAGGAGCTATCTATGCTAAACTGGGCAGCCACAGTGGGATGTTTGCGAGGATTAAGTGGAGACTTTTCCAACATGACTGATAACAAAGAGTGAGCAGAAGAAGAAGGAAGTTACCAGATAAGACACTGGCAATACTGTTTTGCTCAGTGGTTCATTTTAAAAATGTCTACGCTATCTAGCTGTCTGAATAAATGAGAAAAATAGGATGCACAAATCTCCCAGTGTACATTAAATATCAGTTTATTCAAATAAGATGGATAACTATAAGCAATCAGCAAAGTGAAAGTAAAATGGTAAATAAACAATATTTATTTCTCATGTACAGACAGTTATAAGAGAGAGAAATGAAATTGTTCAATGCAGCCGCAAGCTATGAGAAAATTCCATTATAGCAATATGTATTTTAAAATAATTAAGTGTAAGGGTGGCATTTTTATACATGCAGTACATACAGTGATTTTTTTTTACACTTTCAGATTCATTCATACATTGTTGTTTTTTTCTGTGTTTTTCATCATAGTAATTACACAATCAGTGCACAAATGCGATCCAACTTGAATTAGGGGTTTTCTTACAATAGACTGCATTAGATCTTAACAGTTCTGGGAGGCTAAAGGTCTCTGTGTTTTCCCCAGGAATTCTCATTGTGCCTGAGGGAAACTCTTCTACACCAGGGTCATGACCTTTAAGGAGGCTGGCTGGAACCGACGAATCTTCTTCTTCAGGGCTCTGGAAGCTTTGATGCGGCAGGCTGCGGGCTCGGGGCGGGGTGGGAGCTGCTTGAGGTGCCTTCCAGCTGCAGTGGGTCCCAGCGCAGCCTCAGCCCACACCATGCTTCCCTCCTCTTCATGGCTGTCTGCCTGCTCTCCCTCGTACAGAGACAGGCTGCTGTCGGAGTCTGAGAAGGATTGGAAGCTTTGGCTGGACTCACTATCTCCAAAGCGGTTGGTGGTGTTATCGCTCATCTCTCCCTCGCTGCTTTCAGCGATGGTGGAGTGAAAAAGTGAGGCGCAATCAGCTGAATACTCGGACTCACACCTTGGAGGGTAATGACTGGTAACGTGAAAGGGTGCTGGAGGGTATTTGGCATTAAGACTGTGGAGAAAAGAACTAGAAGACACAGAGGACTGGAAGGGGCGTGCAGGTCGTATCCACTGGCCTGGCTTGGCACTCATACTCCGGACCATCTGCATGCTTCCTGGTGCCAGAGCATGGAGCTCTTTTGACCTCAGGCGCTGACCGCACGAGGCCTGGAACATGTCCGCATCAGAAGGCCATTTAGCAGTCATCTGCCTTTTCTTCCTCTGCTCTACAGGCTGCTCATACTCCAGAGACTGCAGTCTGGGGCTTTTGCTAGACTTCGTAACAGCATGGCTGGAATGCGACTTTGGGTGGGTCTTGTGGGTAGATATGAGTCCAGGACTGTAGAGGCTGGAGTCTGAGCCTGAACCCTGTCTGTATCCCTCTGTGTGACAAGAGGGATTTTTCTGGGTTGCTTTCCCCTTTCCTGATTTTCTGTGGTCTCCTTTTTTTCCAGCACTCATCTCTTTGGTCCTCTCACAGAAGGAGTCGCAGTTTTGGTGCCTCACGGCTCGAGGTTTCTCGTTGGTTTTCCTTTTTAGTTTCACAGCCTTGCTTTTACGATCTGCCTGCCTAACCTTGACCTTCTGAGATCCTGCAGGGACAAATTTGGCATGGACAAACTCAGGTGAAGCTGCGTGACTGCTATGAACCTCAAAGCCTTGACTTTCCTCTGCACTAGAGCTATGGGCAATCACCGGTCTTTGCCTGTGATCCTTCCTATCTTGCGGCCTTTGCTCTGGATTTTCTCCACATCGTTTGTCAGAAAGGCTCTTTGCTACACTGCCATACCTTTCTTGTGGTTTATCATTTCTCTTCAGCGATGAATATGCGACCTCATCAGAGCTGTACTCCTTCATGGCAGCAGGATAGGAGTACTGCTGTGGCACCTGTGGGCCTCTCACTGACTGTTTATGGTTTGCAATATCGGCTAGCTCTTGGCTGGAGTATGCCATGCAGTGTCTCTTCTCGGTGCAGTCTAATGGAATGATGTTTGTCATCTTAGTTGGAGGAGGCTGCAGCATAAGCACCTCTTTCTGAGCCACTTCAGAAAAAACACTTTTAGCTTCAATGGGTTTCCTGCAATAGTCACTGTGTTTCTCCAGAGTTCGACTTCCTGCATCACTCTGGATTTTGCTCAGGCTGCGCTGGAGAAGGTTGTCAATGTAATGTGTCAGTGTCTTTGTCTCATAAACCTTTTCCAGGGTGTCGTAACTGTTTCCTGGGGGTCCTTGACCCTCTAGTAGTCCATACATGCTTGCTTCACCCCCATAGGAAAAGATCGGACTCTGGAGAGCCACCGCGTGCAGGGGGCTGGGATAGTGGTACTTTTCAGTCCCAATGCGGGACTCCAGATTGCGCTGAAACTTTGGGTCCCCTGTGGAGGTTTTAAGGTTTGGACACACTGGGGGTTTCTTTGCATCCACAGACTTGTAGTAGCCTGGAACCTGAGACAGCATTCTGTCAAGATCACCTGATGGAAACAAAAACAGACATTAACTTTCCACAGCTCTGGCTCTTTTTACAAGAAGAAAGACTGTCTTAATAAAAAATTAAGAGATGTCATTACCAGTTGACACAGGTCTTGGCCGTGCCTGTTCGGAGCCTGCAGCGCTTGCTCGGATCCTGCTGCTGCCCAGATGAAGGCCTGAACCCCGCGCAGGGTTAGGCTGGGTAGTGCTCTCATCAGCAGAACGTCGGCGGCATACATCAACTTGTGATGGAGGGCTAACGTGACAATTAGAAGGGCTCATGGGAGCGAGGAGAAGGCTTGTTTGCGAAGATGACAGGCTCTCGCTGTACACCGAATTGCAGGAGTTTGACAGGGAGCAGGAGCCGCCGTCACTGAGCTCATAGAAACCTTGGAAGAGAGGGAACAATTCAATGAGTATCTTCTCAGAATTTAAGAGTATGTGCAGTAGGTTGGGTGTATGCTTTAATAGAGTATTCCACCACACCTGAACTTGGCCTGCTGTCACTCTCCAGCTGCTCCATGGAGGCCTTGCTCACATCCAGCTTCAGCTCACTGATCTGCTGGTCCAGCTGCTGCAAGTGAGTTTTCAGGCCCACATCCTGCTTTCGAAGACGAGACTGAAAAACAGGCAACACATACAAAAGTGTGAGTGGTACACCCTACAACAAAGACTGTCTCTAAAAAGACTTCCTTAGAAAGGTAGATGATTTAGAAGTTACACAGTAAAGCTTCCCATGCAAACAACGATATCACACAGAGTTTCTTTGTGCAAGTCTATGAACAGGAAAATTGGTCATAAAAGTCAAAGTATATGTCAGTAATGCTGTAATTCCATTAGGATTAGGTCTGTTGTTTAGATAAAAGAAGCTCTAATGTAGAACCATCAGAAAAACAAAAGCGACTCAGCTGTGGCTGATGATTAACCCCAGCAGGACATGGGGGAGCATGGAAGAAGCAGTGGTGGGTAACTCATTTCTCCCCCACAGCGAGGGGCTGGCCATTGTGTAAACTACTACAGGAGGAAAGCTTGGGGGTTGGGGCAAAGCACTGCTTACTTTGCAGCTTGAGTGGGGTACTTACTGTTACAGTGGTTCTTAAAGTGAAATCTCTGGAGTCAGTGCCTGCAAATACACTATTTTATGAATGCTACTTTCTCCTGGAAGATCATGTTAGATCATCTGGTTTCTATTTAAACTTAGACCACTCTTGGAAAACTCCCAGTTGTTATCAGCATGATTGCAAAACGCAATTTAAACCTTATGCTGTCTGATGCATTTGACCAGTGCTGCATGTCAAGTATGGCATCCTAATCCCTTGCAGTTCCTTTAAAATGCTTATAACAGCAGCCTGCATGGAAAAAGCTTGTCATGGAAAACTCCACAGAGCCCGCTGTCTCTACAACTCCTCTGAGGAACGAGACTCGCTTGATTCTTATCCACAGCAAAAGTTCCATTTTTTTTAATTTCCCAGCATTAGTGGTTAATGATTGAGGTTTGACCCCCTGCGGTCCGCATGCACAAAGTGCGCGCGCACACACAGCTAAAACGTCCTCCGGGTCCTGCAGTGAACCTTGATTTATGACACCCATCCTACTTCCTACCCCCAGCTGAGGACATAAAAGTGTGTCTGGTAATAATTGAAGGCGGATTGCACATGAGCATCAGCTGACGGAAACCCTTTCTACAAAAATAAACTGTTTATTAAAAATACACAAATAAATAAAAATCAATTTGAGCACAGTGAAGTTCTCTGATATTAAATGAAAACTGCAACAAAATATCATGACAGCATCAAGCTGTGCATAAGCATAATATCACAAGAGATTCTGTTATTATTCATCTTTATGGCTTTTGAATGAAATGATTTCTTACCAGCTGTTGCTTCAGGGCTGTCAGGGTCGCTTCCAGTCGCTGTTCCTCGGCCCCCATGAGCCTCGCACCTTCTGAACCTGCGTTGATCGAAGTGACCGGTTCCTCTCGGTCGACTCTCAGCGCCCAGTTCACCATATCGCCCTGTCTGTCCCGGAGAAGCTGCAGCTCGTGCAGCCCTGCCAGAGCAGCCTGCAGCCTCTCTCCGACCCTGCTGCGGTCCACTACGGCTGCTGCGCTCAACATCCCCGTACAAGAGCCCTTCCTGCTCAGCATGCTGAATGATCAGCGCCGCCCGGGAACATCCAGAAACACAGTGCCGTTAAGGATAACCGCTTCCCTTCTTCCCCGGCTGTTGTTGTGCTGTTGGATTTTAAACTACCTGTTAGAATAAATTTTGAGTACAGAATAGAGACTAAGCTCCTCCCACAGACCAAACGGTCCTCCTCCTTATTGGCTGGCACGTCGGTCCCAATGAACATCTGGTTCTAATCCTCCCCATTCAAGTCCTCTCTGACTGAAGCTGCCCAGGCATGCGCAAAGTTCATCTGCGTAATACCACAAGATACCGCAGACACTTTATTATGCGATTTCCATCATTCTTTTGTTGCTATTAATCTCTCCAGTAGCGGAGCAAAACAAAGATCCGGAATCATCTTTGTGGACATCTGCCAATGTTTTCAGGGAAAGTAGACGTGTGAATAAAAAGGACAGGTCTTTCTGTAGTCACGAGACAACGAATTTAATCCCATCAGAGACGTGAAATTCAACAAATTTGAGGCAGAAAGTTCATCTTTAAATTGGTGTGATCTCGATGGCACTTTAAAAAAAAAAAGTCTTCTTCAGTATAATAAAAGCCATCAGGTTATAACTCACACAAATCGCAGTTGTTCATTGTTTGTTTTTATTGTTATTATTTTGGAAATGGATACCTGCAAGATAAAACAAATACAGTAAAAGAGACTGGCCTGTTGATATAGACCAATGACAGATAAACAGCTCCATCGTGTGGTTGAACAGAACAATACAGTTTATTAACATGACACTGTGGCTATTTTTTTTAAAAGCATCATCTCTATGATGAGTTAAAAATAGCTGTTTTAAGCTGCGAAAATGACTAATAAACTAATTTTAGGCTTTTAGAAATTAAACTGTATTTTATTAAGGTATTATAACAACACAGCAATTAAGAATGACAAGCAATGCCTCGCATACCTCATACCTAACTAAGTGTTAAGAGCCAGGTTAGCAGCACAAGGTGGGAATGTGGTGATGACTGCGGATAAACTATGAGAAAATGTATACAGTACTGAAAAGAAAGACAATGATTTTTGATGAGAAAGTATTGATATTGTAGGGTCTTACAATATAAAGCAATTTGGGGCAACTCTTGTTGCCAGTTGATGTTGTAGAAATACAGTTTATTTGAAATGATATGAATCACGTGGATAGCCCTGCAGCTAGATACAGTGTAGTTTATACATATTTTTAATGGGTGATCTTATCAAAGCCAAGTCAATAGAGTCAAAGACTGGAACAGGTTTACACATCTGAAACATTAGAAAGCACAACTTCTTATAAAACCTTTCTATGAAGATAAACTCCGTATGATCTACTTTTGAGTAAAAAATGAAAATGTTGTGCCTTATCTGATGAATTTCCATTTACAGTCACAGTAAAAAGGAAGCACACTCAAGCTTTCACATATCAGGACATAATAAAAATTATCCATTTCTAACCGGGTTTTAAATTAGGCAATTACAACCTCACATGAACAACAACACATACCAAGTTACACTCTGTCATTTTTTATTTAACAAAAACTAAGTCAAAATGCAGAAAGAGTGTGTGGAAAAACTGCGTACGCCCCATGATTCATGACCTTGTAGAACCACCTTTAACAAAAACTTGAAGTACTTGTTTTCTGTGTGACTTTATCAGTGTCTCACATTGTTGTGGAGGAATTTTGACGCATTCTTCTTTATAAAATTGCTTCAGGTCAATGAGGTATGAGGACATTTGTATATACACAGCTCTCTTAAGGTCCCGCCTCAGAATTTGACTCGGGTTGAGGTCTGGAATTGTTGTAGATTTGCTGCTGTGCTTGGGATCAGTGTTGTGGTGCAGGACCCAGTGTTAACCACGCTTTAGCTGTCGGACAGATGGCCTCACATTTGACTCTAGTATACTTTGGTATACAGAAGAGTTCATGGGCAACTCAATGACTGCAAGATGCCCAGATGTGCAACTGTCTTGAATGTTTTCCACTTGTGAATAATCTTTCTCACTGCAGAATGATGGAATTGACAATTTTTTGAAAATGGCCTTAAAATCAATTCCCAGTCAGACTGGTAGCAACTATTACTTCTTTAAGATCATTACTGATGTCTTTTCCTGCATGGCACTTACTTACCCTTTTAAGTGCTATTGAAGCAATAAGGATGTAGTGTTTGACCCTTCCTGAATTCTCTCAATTTTTTTGTGTGTTTGTCACACTTTAACATTTCTGATCATAAAACAACATAAATTAACTGAGGCATATTGCATCTTTGGAAAGCTGATTTCAATTTCTCTAGCCACACGCAGGCCTGATTACTGCGACACCTGTTCTCAATCGAGAAACTTAAATAGGACCTGCCTCAAAAGCCAGACATCATGCCACAATATGAGGAAATTCAGGAACAAATGAGAAACAAAGTAATTGAGATCTCTCAGTCTGGAAAAGTTTATAAATCAATTTCTGCAGCAAACCACGGTGAGAGCCATTATCCACAAACAGTGAAAACATGGAACAGTGGTGAACTTTCCCTGGAGTGGCCATCTGACCAAAATTACCCCTAAGAGTGCAGTGATGACTCATCCAAGAGGTCACAAAAGACCCCAGAACAAAATCCAAAGACCTGCAGACCTCACATGCCTCAGTTAATATCAGTGTTTATGACTCCACCATAAGAAAGAGTCTGGGCAAAAATGGCCTGCATGGCAGAGTTCCAAGACGAAGACCACTGTTGAGCAAAAGGAACATAAAGGTTCTACTCAGTTTTGCCAGAAAACATCTTGATGATCCCCAAGACTTTTAGGAAAATACTCTGTGGACTTACGAGACTAAAGCTGAAATTTTTTGAAAGTGTGTGCCCTATTAGATCTGGCGTAAAAGTAACAGCATTCCAGAAAAGGAACATCATACCAACAGTAAAATATCGTGGTGGTAGTGTGATAGTCTGGGGCTGTTGTGCTGCCTCAGGACCTGGAAGACTTGCTGTGGTAAAGGGAACCATGAATTCTGTAAAGCATCCTGAAGGAGAATGTCCGGCCATCTGTTCATGACCTCAAGCTGAAGCACACTTGAGTTATGCAGTAGGACAATGATCCACCAATGAACCCACCAAAGTACACCAATGAATAGCTTAAGAAAAACAAAATGAAGACTAGGTCAAGACTAGTCAAAGTCTTGACCTGAATCCGATTGAGATGCTGTGGCACAACCTTTAAAAAGGTTGTTCATGTAATTCAGCCCCAATGTGGCTGAATTACAGCAATTCCTCAAAGAAGAGTTGGCCAAAGTTCCTCCACAGTGCTGTAAAAGACTCATTGCCAGTAATCGCAAACGCTTGATTGCAGTTGTTGCTGCTGAGGGTGGACCGACCAGTTTAGTCCAGGTTTAGGGGGCACTTTTTAACACAGCCGTGTAGGTTTGGATTTTTTTTCTTCTCAATAATAAACACTTTAATTTAGAAATGTGCTTACTTACTTGTGTTATCTTTGTCTAATATTTAAATGTGTTTGATGATCTGAAACATTTAAGTGTGACAAACATACAAAACATAGGATATCAGGATAGGTGCAAACACTTTTCCACACCAATATATTAATCCACACACTGCTTCTTTATTTGTTTAATAACGTTGACATGTCACGTTTTTTTAAGTTCATCTGAGGTTGAATTTTTCTAATTTAAAATTAGGTAAATACTGCTCAAGACCAGATTATTATGATTGTGTCCTGATATCTAAATTTGAAAGGGGGTATGCTTTCTTGTTACCGTGACTGTATCTATTATTGTGCAGGGTCCTGAGCTGGATAAATTAAAGGCGCAATATAAAAAAAATCAAACGATGTTCTCCTAACAAAATACGCCTCAGTATGAAAGCAAATTAAAATGAGGGAAGCTAATTAAATGTTGGCCTTTGTTCTTTCATATAGCCATTAATTACATGTCATACTGTATAAAGATTCCAGTCTAGCTCTTTTATGGAAGGAAAATCCAAATGCAACAAATCGTAGTAGAATCACTATGAGTCTTAAGACAAACGTCTGAGTTCTTTCTAACTCAGCTGCTGTTTCACTAACTAAAAAAAACAACGTACTTGATTTTTTTGTCAGAAATACGATAAGAAATAAATGACAGAAAATGACTGAGCCACTGCTTCATGCTATGGGTGTTAGGCTGAACGAACGGACTCTATGGCAGAACACACAGAAGCGCAGGGAATGCAAAAAATGTTCTTTATTTACAGTGTCTAGATTATTAACACAGGGTGGAAGGTTGTGTGCAATAAATAAAAAACGGAGGGAAACCAGGGAAGGGGGCTGACACGCACTCGGAGGGAAAGGGGTAATCGGCGCACGCAGGGTGGATCTACGAGAAAAAGGAAAATGACATTTTAGGGAAAGATACCAAATGATCGGAAAAAAGCGGCAATAAACATAGGGAGAGTTGGAGAGCTCACTTGTCACACTGGCAGTACAGGCTCGGGCGAGAATCTCCGGGATGCGAAGATAAAGATGAAATTGATCTCTGTGATCCCGGAAACACGGCTTCACGAGCAACTGACAGGCAAGCGGGTAATGGATCCGGCTAAGGATACAGGACAACAGGTAAGCAGACAAAATCCAAAACATGGGTTGGCCGTAGTGCACACCGCGGAGATTATCAAAACACGTTACCACTCAGGGAGGCGACAATACACCGACACCAGACGTCTATCGCGCTGCTCCTAAATAACGCTCCATCAAATGACGTCTGATGTACCGCCGGTGTGCCAGCATCCCGTGACACACCCTCCCGCCTACCTGTGCTGAAAAAGGAAGCAAACCCGTGACACCACACCAGAGAAACCCCACCCACTCCTAATAGTC
>VUQG01029071.1:0-11653 GCA_015106755.1 Etia nguti | reverse complement strand
TGATATGGTACTATAAGGTAATTACGATAAGATGGCCGAATACAATAACCTCAGTTTTATCTGAATTAAGAAGCAGAAAGTTAGCGGCCATCCAGGTCTTATGTCTTTAAGACATTCCTGTAGTTTAACTAATTGGTGTGTGTTATCTGGCTTCATGGATAGATAAAGTTGGGTGTCATCTGCATAGCAGTGAAAATGTATGCTATGGCTTCTGATGATACTGCCTAGGGGAAGCATGTATAATGTAAACAGAATAGCACAGAACCCTGTGGAATGCCATAATTAACATTGTGTGAACAGTGTGTGAAGAGGAGTCTATTAGATACATATGATCCAAACCTCTGAAACGCAGTACCTGTAATACCTACAGTGTGCTCTAATCGCTCTAATAGATTATTTAGTCTACAGTATTGAACGCTGCACTGAGGTCTAGCAGGACAAGCACAGAGATGAGTCCACTGTCAGAGGCCACAAGAAGATCATTTGTAACCTTCACTAAAGCTGTTTCTGTGCTGTGATGAGCTCTGAAACCTGACTGAAACTCTTCAAATAAGCCATTCCTCTGCAGATGATCAGTTAGCCGTTTGACAACTAATTCAGTGATCCTGGCCTCCAGAGCTGCAAATAGACTACATTTTTTACAAGTATCATTACTGTTAAAGGAGGCTGAGGAGTAACTAAACATCTGACACAATGAGCAGGAAAGTGCAGGAGGGACAGGCGAAGAGGCCATGCTGCTAGTGAGTCAGCTATGAGCTAGGCTAAGCTAGCTAAGACACAGTGAGTGAATACAGAGAGTGTGCTTTGGATGGAGCACGTGAAGATTACATTATGAAATAAGTAGTATGCCATAGCAACCTCCCTGAACAGGATCCCGTGACCATCACATTGGTAAACATCCATAAAGGGGTTTCAGGCATGAAGAGTTGAACAGCACCAGGTCCTGATTCTCAACTACTAGTTAAAGAAGCTGACTGCACTAAATGAGCACCTGGCAGCACAAATGAACCAGTTGCTAACTGATGAGACACATCCAGAATCTCTAACTGAAGGCCAGACAGTTCTGGTCCCCAAGGAACTGTTGAAAGAACCGGTCCCACTCAACTACTGGCCAATAACCTGCCTCAGCACCACAGGTAAGGTCCTGTCAGATGTCATAGCGGCTAAGATAAACAGGCACATGGGTCAATGAGCAGGGCACAGAAAGAAATTGCCAGGAAAACCATCAATTTGTATTCAAGGAGGGAACAAGACCTCAATTCACCAATACACACCACAGGGATCTGGAGCAATGACATCGGAATGTCATTCGGATTGATTAGCCTGCTGGGACCGTGCATGGAGGGTTTCGCCCCAAATCCAGCACCCTTAGACTGTACACCAAGTGAAAGGAAGGAGGCCGAGGATTGGTGAGTGTCAGACCCAGTGACCAGGATGAGACAACAAACATCCAGGAAAAGAGCAGGAAGATGGCCACAACCGAGTGGTCTCCCCTCCTCCTGCAGGGGAGGGGTGGAGCAGTGGGTTCAGGGTGTGGTGTCAGTGGAGACTGACCAACAAAGGTGAGTCCGTCATCTAATCATGTCTGTCCTTTTTGAGTAGGATGTCAGGACTTGATTGGAGAGGTGCAGTGTGTGCTGATCAGGAGAAGGCAGCGGGAAAGCTGTGCAAACAAAAAGTGACAAGAAAACACTAAAACATTCACCAGCTTGCACCAGTATATGTGTCGGGTCCTTTTGTGCACGCATATCGTACCGATATATACCATTGTCCCTGTAAACCATATACCTGACTGCACACATACACACAAATTCAGCTGACTTGTACTCTCAGATGTCAGATTGCTGGTTAAGGCTTCTAAATCTGAGTTGTCAGTTTTCATCTGTAGCCAATAAAGCACAAAAGTAAGTAGCTATAGCTGGCAATACCATACCACCTTTTTTCATAAAGCACTTTAAAATAAAACCAGGGTTCCTGCTCCGACCGCTACCTGTCCTGAGGCGGCCATGGTCGCACATTGCCTTGGACTTCGCGACGAGCATCCCACCATCGGCAGGTAACACCACAATTCTTACCATCATTGATCTGTTCTCCAAGGCAGTCCACTTTGTGGTATTACCCAAGCTGCCCATTGTCTTGGAGACGGCGAAGTTACTAACCCAACATGTGTTTCGACTACTTGGCATTCCTCAGGACATTGTCTCCGATCTTTCTCTCCATCACCGAGGGTAAGCTGGCAGTGCTGTCCATTCAGCACCACATACTGCGCTGCCGTTGGACATGGCGAGCCGCCAGAGCCGCTCTCCTCCGGACCGCAGAGCCGAACAAGCGGCTGGCTGATTGTCGCCGAGTGCCAGCCCCGGCCTACCGGGTCGGCCAAAAGGTTTTGCTGTCCACTAAGAACATTTCATTAAGGACCAAACCTAAGAAGTTGGCCCCCCAGTTTATCGGTCCCTTTTGAAAACCAGGCTATCATAAAGCCTGTCACCATTCGTCTAACCCTGCCTTGCCAGATGAAAATACATAATTCGTTTCATGTCTCGCAGGTGAAACCGGACCAGACCAGCTCGCTGTGCTGATTGCCTTCTTCATGAGCGTCGTATTTAGCAGTGCGGCTGAGCTCCGGTCAATGCTGGATTCCTGAGTTAACTCTCGTTAGTATGGCTGTGGTTTCCAGTGTCTTTTGTACCTCGCTAGTTGTGGATGCCTTTGCCGACGTGGGTGTTTTTCTTTGTCGCCAGGGATTGGGAGCAGAGTGTTTGTTCTTCACTGGAATGGAGTCACGGATTGGGAGCACGATAGGGAAGTGTATGTTGGAGCCACAAGTCAGAGCACGCATTGTTTGGAACTGTTTCCACACCTTTTCACGGACACTCGTACTGTGTGGGATTCAGGTGAATCACCATGGGAGCCGCAGTGCAGGAACACTGTAGATATTTTGGATTGTGTTTTCACTGTAAATAAACTCACTGTCTTTTGCCTTCAGAGTCCTGTGTTTGGGTCCGCTTTCTACCCACCGCCCTGAAATAAAGTGTCTGCATAATAAAGTCTGCATAAGCTGCAGATGTAACAAAAGTACAGACTTCATTACTTAAGTAGAAGTAAAGATAGCCATGTTAAAAAATAATCCAGTAAAAGTTGAAGTACTTAAGCAACTTACTTAAGTAAAACTGGAAAAGGTACAGGCTCTGAAATGTACTCGATGTGAGAAAGTAAAAAATAGCTCCTTGAAGAACAATTCTACCAACTTTTTTTGTGTAAAAGTAACTAAACCCTGTGGTATATTGATATAATAATAAAGTAAGAATTTTTATACTTGAGAATATAAGGTCTTTCAAATATATATTCTAATTCTAACAAATGGTTTTAAGTAGTTATAAATAATTATGTGCGAACTAATGATTTTGAGTAAAGACCTCTACTGTAAACCTGTCTACTCCATCTAATTAAAATTTTGTCTTAATACAAATTAACAAATGCAGTATTAAGTCTTGCTTAAAGACTTAAATGGTAACTCAGGCTAATAGTGTTATTATTAATTGAAGGGTATGATTTGTCCCCACCTAATTAATTTAATAAATGTTCTATCTGCATTTAAAGACTAAATTATGGGCTTAAGAATCTTGCTATATAATTCCATGAGCTAAAATGAAGATACTTAAAAGAAAAATGTAAGCTTAAGATGAAAACACTTTCTGATGGAGTGAGACATGAAACAGCAGCAGCAGGAGCAATATGTCAACATTTTCAACTGGCAAATGGCCTTAAAGGTGAAGTTAAACATGTCTCTGGCCAGGTTTAATTTAAGTCCTCATTTAGACCTGGATTAGCGCTAGGCTTAATTCAAGAAATTATATTATTTAACCTCAGACTAGAAAAGTCTGACACTATTTTAATTAATGTCTTAGAAACACATTTCAATAAGTTCTTATTTAAAATGGGATTTAGTCTGCAGTAGGGAAGTCAAACTCCTTTTACATCATTGGTCACATGCAGCTCACTTTGATCTTAAGTGGGCCAGATCAGTGAAAGTCCCCTTTTTGCCAGTAAACCTAAGTGTAGCTACACATTAAATCGCTGCAATATCTTAATAGAAGAAAAAGAAGTGCAATTTTAACAGCATGTTTCAGTTTTCCCACATGGTAAAGAAATGCTGCTGTAGTAAATGAAAGAAACATGTTGGTAGGTAGGTTGGTAGGTCTTTATGCTCTCATTCACAGGGCTTTGCATCCAGAAAGAAGGAAGAAAATAAATGGAGAAAAGATGCCTGTATTCTAATGTGTGATAAATCACCATTTTGGTAGGGTAGAGAGATATAGAAAGTCAGTCTAGAGAGACACAGAGAGACAAAGAGAGATATAGGAACAGTGACTGGTGAAGGCAGATTTCAGTCAGTCTATATATACTATACTATATTGTTTTGCATGACTGTGTTTTGTCATTATGTGATGTATGAGCAGAGATTTGCTTTATGAAACACGTCTGCTGACTCGCTATATTGAGTTTTACTGTTCTGAAAACCAATAAAGAATATGATATTTACTGTACAAACAACAGCAAGCTGGCTCTTTAAAGAATTGCTGTGTGTGTTGAGTGAATCAGTATCTGTTTCAGTTATTAGGTTATACAACATACACACACATTCATGCAGAGCCCACTGTAGAAGTCATTACTACAGTGGGCTTTGATTCACTCAATGTACATGTGCCCATGTATTTTGGGTATTTGTGTGTAATTTTGCTGAGTCACATATCACACATATATTCCTGTTTATCTGTTTGTCTGTCTATCTGTCTGTCCACATGTGTGTGCATCCATGTGTGTTTGTGAGTGTGTATAGATGCAGTAATGCGTTGCTGCTTGGTCGTTTAGCTTGTTGACACTTTGGGGTCAGAGCCATGCAGGGTGAATGGTGTTGGCTGACAGCGTGGAACCTCTTCATTATCCAGCCATAATGTTCTCATCGCCGTTGGCTCCTCAGACCCCCTCCCCCACCATCATCCCTTTGCTGCCACCATACTCAGACACACACACACACACACACACACACACACACACACACACACACACACACACACACACACATGCACACAGACACACAGACACACAGACACACTGCTATCACCTTCACCCTCAATCATTCTTCTTCTGCCCTTTCTCTATCCATCCCTCCCCTCTTCACCTGGTTATTTCTCCCCCTGTGCTCCTATTCATTCCTGTTGATTCATCCTCTGGCTCCCTGCATGTCTTCTTTATTGTCTCTATCTTTCTCTTGCTCTCTCTGTGTATTTTGTTTTTTTTCTCTTTCCAGCTTTCTGACCCCATTCCACTGAAGTTATTACTTTTTCACTTTTTCATGCTTTCCCCTCTCGTCATTTTTACCTTCATTTATAAATTTGCTTTGATGTATTGGCTTAACTGCTGTGACTTTTGGAAAGAAACTAGTTTGCCAAAACCAGCTTTGCAAAAAAATCTAATAATAGTTTGCATTCACATTCTATCATGGGTATAAATTGGATAATTTGGTATAAATAATGATATACATGATAGGCAAAATGTAAAATCATCTTCATTAAACATACAGTGTGTAAAATCTCACCATTGCATATCAGATTATAGATTCCAACCAACTGAATTTTGTTTTCTTATTGGTATATACTGGTATAGACAGTCTCAATGACTACAGACCTATAGCCCTCACGTCAGGAAGTGTTTCGAGCAGATAGTATCTCAGCACATCAGAGACTGACTACCCCCTTCCCTCAACCCCTCCAGTTTGCTTACAGAGTAAATCTGTCATGGCCGAGGCCGCACAAGACAGGTTGACCCAGAGCAGAACTCACACGGAAATGTGGGACTGCATGGTTTACAAAGTTTTATTTACAAGACAACACAGTAATGCAAGAAATCAATACCATGAACTATGAACTAAAAATCCATCAGGAAAATGAGAAATCAGAACTATGAACTTTCTTTCTTTGGCCTATGATTTAAACGAGAACCCTCCAACTAGGACTCAACACAAAAACACTTCTTAACAAGAGAATGTAAATTCACTAAGAGCTTTTGGCTTGAGGCTAGGAAGGCGGGCACGAACACCAGGAAATACAATCGGGAGTCTCGGCGCACTGGAAGGAAAAGAGAAGTGTTTCAAAGGTAAAATCCCAGAGGTCCAGAAAGGGAAAAACAAGACAGAACGTTCCCAAGTTTACAGTCTTTGCATGCGGAGGACTGATGAGAGGGGGAGGTCGGGAGGTGCCAAAATGCTGAGTGCGTAATCCGTGGAATACCGAGGCGGTGGTCGGAGGGCAGGCAGGTGAGTCAAAAGAAAGACAGCAGCGAGAAACTGAGCTGCTGTGAACAAACCAGCAACAAGAGGATGGTGAGTATTTTCCGAGGCAAGGTGTGGTAGAAAACTGGAGGCTGTATGAGACAAAGACAAGGTCAAATTTCCCATTGTGGGACAATTAAAGGATTATTCTATTCTAAAAAAAAAGGTTTTCTATGAAAAAACTTCTTTTAGAATTGAGACTGCGACAACCAAACACTAACTAGGGTTAGCAGAGCGGTGGTAAGCGCTGGTCTTAAATGCAGGCGGCTTGATTGCTTGCAGGTGTGAAAACGCGCAGAGCGTGGAGACAGCAAAAAGAGATGAATATTCCAGCACTCACTAGGACCATGACAAAATCGGTCCACGGAGGATGCCATCACCATCATCCTTCACAGAGCGCTGAGCCACCTGGAGAACAGGAAGAGCTACATGAGGATGCTCCTCGTGGACTACAGCTCAGAGTTCAACAGCATAATACCAGACATCCTCACCACCAAACAGGACCATGTACAGATCCCCCCTTCCACCTGCTCCTGGATCAAAGACTTCTTAACCAACCGGCCTCAATCAGTCCGACACAGCCCCCATCTCTTCCCCCACTGTCACTCAGCATTTGATCCCCAGCAGGGCTGCATTCTCAGCCTCCTTCTGTATGCCCTGTACACATATGACTGTATACCAACCCACCCAACCAATGCCATTGCCAGCTATGCTGATGACACCACCGTGGTTGGGCTCACCTCTGATGAAAAGGGTGCAGGTAGAGAAGTTGTCCCAGTGGTGCTCAAAAAAATAACCTGAAGCTGAACGTCCTTAAAACGAAAGAACTCATAACAGACATCAGGAAGCACAGACAGATCCACTTTCCTCTCTTTATAAATGGAAAAGTGGGTGCGCACATCTCCGCTGATCAGGACTCACAACACAAACGCCCTGGTATAGAGGGCCAACAGCAGCTGCACTTCCTCCGAGGAAGAATAACCTGGACCGGAAGCTGCTGCTGCTCCTCAGTGGAGAGCGTACTCTTACACTGCCTGGAAAAATCATTGGCTAAATTTAAAATGATTTGATTATTTGATTATTGTTAACTGACCGAGCTGTTTGCTTTTCCCTTGCAAAACTGGACATTGCCTTTTTGGATTCTTTTTATATGTAAAGGTAAAAGTTGTGTATCAACATTAATATCCATTTTTTAAGGTTATTATATGTTACTCTAGCCTTTAATATTAACAGATCCCTGGGGACTACTTTCCAGGCCACTAAAGTAAATCCTAGCAAATTTCAAATTCCATAGATCATTGGGGGAGCTACGTGAATGAATGTGGCTGTTGGTTGTACCTTACTCAGGGTTGCTAGTGGGGTGCGTCATCTAGCAGTCATCCATAAACATTACACTTTCTGCTGTGAGAACTGTACTACAGCAAGTGAGAAAACTGTAAATATGCCTGTTCTCACTGTTAACCCTGCATGTTGTCAAAGGATACCTGCTGAGCTCAACTTTACTAAAAAGAATAGACAACACTCACACACACACACACACACACACACACACACACACACACACACACTCAACAGTGTGAACATACAGTATAAGAGTTCCTGAAAGAGAATCCTTGAATCCATCCTTCAGACAAACTGACAGCAAGATGAGGACAGAAGGTGGAGGACGATAGGGAGAGATAATGACACGAAGCACAGGATGAATGGAGGGGTAGATTAGAGAGGAGGACAGTAAATTGAAAGTATTGAGTTATTGGGAAAAGAGTAGAGGGTTTAAGAAAGAAGCATCCCCAAGTGAGTCAAGTTGGCAGCCAAAAGAGGAAAGAGACAAAGAGAGGCGAGAAAAAATAGGGTTCGGGGCTGAGGAGTGGAGAATATGTGGTTGGAGAAATGTTAATAATAATAATAATAATACATTTTATTTAAAAAGCGCCTTTCAGAACACTCAAGGACACTGTACACAGCAGAATAGAGGACAAGCATAACAACAAGTACAAAAATTTACAAAATTATAAAGATAAAAGATAGAGCAAATTTAAAATAGCAGAATGGAGAAGCTTATGTGGAATAAGCTATTGTCAACAGGTGAGTTTTGAGTCTAGACTTAAAAAGAGAGAGGGAAGTGATATTTCTTATATCCGGAGGAAGGGAATTCCAAAGTCGAGGAGCAGAGAAGCAGAAAGTCCTGCGTCCCATGGTGGCTAACCAAGGGGAAGGGGCGGAAAGAGAGAGAAAGAGGATCTGAGACACCGAGAAGGAATGGTGATCTGAACCAGGTGATGTAAGAGAGGAGATTAGAATCAGAATCCTTTTATTTATTAAACATCAAATGTTCAATGAAATTAGAAGCAACTCCCTGGTAGCAGTATTTAACAATAAAAACAAATAAATAGCTAACAATAAAAACAAATCTAAGACTACAAATTATACAACTACAACTATACAAATGTAAAACAGACAGATAAGAGAGAGAATAGAGACATGATGATATATGGTTATACCAAAACTAGAGGGCCAAAGTTGAACAAGGGAGGATAAAAAAATTAGAATCAGAGAAACTTTATCAATCCCAGAGGGAAACTGAGTTGTCATAGGTGCATACATACAACAGACAACAAAGTGATTGTATAAAATGAAGCATAGAAATACAGATATAAATAAATATCTAAATAAAAAGACACAAATATTAACATTTATGTTTCTGGGATATGTTTCTGGGATATTGCAGATATTCTAAGTGTACAAGTGTGTAAGTATACGTTGCGTACATAGTGACAGTGCTAGCAGTCTTGCCAGAAATCTGTCACTGAGGGTGGCGAGCTTCATGCTGAAAACAGACTCTGCCGTCCTGATGAGTTTATTCAGTCTGTTTGCATCCTCTGCCTTGATGCCTGTACCCCAGCACACCACAGCAAAAAAGAGAGTGCTTACAGCAACATACTGATAAAACATATGCAATTGCCTGCTGACTAAGTTGAAGGACACTTTTTGCAGGCAACGTCTTTGTTGGCAGACCACTCCAGCTTGTCATCTAGTTGGACTCACAGGTACTTGTATAATGTGACTATTTCCACATTGGTCCCACCAATGCAGACAGAGGAGGGTGGGGATTTCTTCCTGCCAAAATCCACCACCAACAGCTTTGTTTTGGCCACATCCAGCTGCAGGCGATTCACCTCACACCACATCATGAAGCGGTCAATCAGACCTCTGTATTCCTCCTCTTGGCCCATCTCCACACTCCAGATAATGGTCGTGTCATCAGAATTTCTGGAGAAAACAAGTTTATGTAATGCACTTTAAGTTGACCATATAGATGGTGAAGAGAAATGGGCACATCGCTGTTCCCTGAGATACAATTTCAACACATCCATATGGATTTTATAGAGCTAAATAGATGTCAGGGACAGAAGTATTCTCAGTTATCATTGACCTCTTCTCAGAATAGGTGGAAGCACTCCAATGCACAAAACCAGATGCATATTCATCTCAGCGGGCTGCATGCTGGCGGAGACACGTACACTTAAAATCCAGATTACGAAAAACAGTGATGGAAACAAAGAAACCTGCACATAACACCAAGTGTTAGTGATTTAACACCACTTGAAGTAATACAGCTGTTCTCCAGGGAGGAAGAAGAAGTGGAAGCATAATGCTTCCATTTTATGAGACGTGTATTACAAAACAAAGAAGTAACGGCAGCTAACATTTTTCCTCCGAACAACAACACACAGGAGGCGAACTGGTGAAGCCTGGAGACTGGGTCAAAATGATAAGGAGAGAAACATGATCACAACCCTGGTGGGAAGGCCCATATCAGGTACTGCTCTCCACACACACTGTTTTAAAAATAGCTGAACGAAAGACCTGGGGGACACTCCCCCCCCTTGGGGGACACTCCCCTAGGACTTAAATCTGGGACTCTCCACCATTTGACCTTAGAACTGAAGAAGCTTCTCAGATGAGAGGTGAAACGTCTTCAAGCAACTTAAAGAAGTCCAGACGCTTTTCTTTCCAAGCTCTTTAGATTACCATGACCTGGATGACTGAGAACCTTCACAGACATAAATTATAAATTAAATTACCTCCAACTAAAGGGGGACCGGAAAGTCTGGCTACAAATGTGGCTGCATTCAATAGGGAGCGATGATCTCGACACCAGTGAAAATGTCCAAAACGGGACCCCTGGTTAGGGAGGAATAGGCAGGGATTAAGAAATGATGGTCATAACTATGGTCACAACTACATAGACTGGGTGTAGGATGAGAAGTACATTCATCCTGTACATCTGGGGTGGTGTCAAAAGTCAGTGAGATGTTATTGTGACATATTGGATCTCATAGTGGCAATACAGGCCATGATTTCGGGTACATATTGAGACACATAATAAAGGGTGACCTCACTATTGTTAAGAGAACAGACCAAGAACATAAGATCATAATATCTCTGAAAAATAAAGAGCTGAGTGATTCTGGGCTTTACACATTATGCATTAGGCATCAGACCCACTGACATTGTTTGATATAACAGTAACTTTGACTGGCACAGACTCTGCATCTGCACCTCAAGCAAACACTCCAATGCAGTAACAACCTTAAACATAACAAATACTAAGTAGGTATTAGAGATAGAAAGAGGCTACACAGACAAAAATGAGGGGTTAGATTGGATGTTTTGGACTAAGCTAATGTCTGCAGGTGAACACATGTTCTCGCTAGACCAACCCTAGTCACATCACCATTTTAACCAACATTAGAAAATAATCCAGCTAGCCCAGTATGTATGCCGCAGTTGTTCAGGAGCACTTCGCTGCCCCCGAATGATATCTGTAGAGCTCTGCGTTAACTTTACCCACCTGTAAAACCACAAATCCCTCCCAATGTTAAATTCTACGCAGGGAATTACATCTGTTTTTATAGGAATGGGCAAGGTTGGGACCTGCACGACTGGTTTAACATCACCTATTACCGTATTTTTCGGACCATAAGGTACACCGGATTATAAGGCGCATTAAGCGAAACAAAACAGATAAGTCAAACTTTACTCAACTCATTCCTCTTGCTTCCTCCACTTCCGTACCATTGATTCATTAATGTTGAATTCTCTCACAGCTGCTCTATTCCCATGTTGTTGCAGTATATTAATGACTAACCTCATATTGTGGATGGATTATCTCAGTTGTTCTCCTGACTGAAGTTTGGTCCGTTACAGCATCCTGCCATGCGATTGCATTTGTCCCTAACCATCGGGAACCCTCACGTTAACTTTTATCGAGTGGAAAAAAGTTAGCATTCATCCTCCAGCTTCACTGTGTTTATGTTA
>VUQG01029065.1:0-20441 GCA_015106755.1 Etia nguti | reverse complement strand
TGTTCGACCAATGCCACTCTCCAGTGACATGCGGCGAGTGCTACGCTGTGGGCTTTTGCTGAATGAAGCTAGGACAGCCACTGATGTTTCTTCATTAGTGACAGTTTTCTTGCATCCACATTTTGGCAAATCCAACACTGAACCAATTTCACGAAACTTAGCAAGCAGTTTGCTAACTGTAGCATGGGAGATGGGTGGTCTCGTAGGGTGTCTTGCATTGAAATCTGCTGCAATGACCCGGTTACTGCGTTCACCAGATATCAACACAATTTCGATCCGCTCCTCACGTGTTAACCTCTTCGACATGTCAATGGCTGTGAACAAACAGAAACTTGTAAATAACTCATGAAAGAATAAAGTTACGTTGAAACCAAGCACACCATTGTTTTTCTTGTGACATTACCAATAAGTTTGATGTGTCACATGGCCCTCTTCCTATTGAAAAAACAAAAGTTGTATCCAAGATGGCCGACTTCTAAATGGCCACCATGGTCACCACCCATCTTGAGGAGTTTGCCCCCTCACATATACTAATGTGCCACAAACAGGACTTTAATATCACCAACCATTCCCATGTTATTACTGTGTATCCATATAAATGGCCCACCCTGTACTCTGATCAGGTTCATTAGAAACAACTACTAAACCTTTTCATCATTCAGTAAATGATGTTAGTTTCATGCTTCCTGAAAAGTGGGAAGGTGAAAGATATTTTTGTCCTGTGGTTTTTCTGAGTTCAGATTTTATTTGATCTTATTCCCTATTTTGCAGGTCTGAACGTTGGTTGTTTTTATGCAGTCGGGACCCTGCTGAACCGCATGATCATCTTGCATTACCCTGTATGTCCGTTTCCTCTGCACTCATCTCAAATCATTTCTATTGCCTGAAACTCCAGTGACATACTGACACTTTAACAGATGAATAGTTAGACTTAAATAGTCAAGTGTAAGGTTTAATATTTCAAACTAATGTAACTTAAGTTCAATAAACGGCACTGTAATAACAGATTTATCACAGCTAAACCAAGTTTAGAAGTTTGTTCGCTTACAAGCTCAAACCATTGCTATATTTAAGGCATGGGTGCCATTTCTCCTAATTCATTTCATAAGTTAAACAACAGGAAAAGGGAACGCTCTTCTACGTTTGTATTACTAAAAAAGTGTGTGCAACCTCCTTGTTTGCATCTCTAGTTAATGCTTGTAGAGATAGACTCTTTGGGCACTGCTCATTAATACAACTATCTAATCAGCCAATTGCATGGCAGAAACTGTTTTCTCTCTCTGAAACTGTCCAGACTCTGCGTGGCACCCAAGGCCATGAGATTTCCAGCTCCTCTCATTTCTCATCTTTCTCTGCTTTTTTAGGGAGAAGAAGTGAACGCCGGAAGGATTGGCCTCACCATCGTCATCGCGGGGATGGTTGGCTCCCTCATCTGCGGCGTTTGGTTGGACAGAACGAAAACGTACAAGTAAGGCGAACATCGAAAAGGGAAAGTACATTAGCAGCAGTTCTTCCACAGGGGGTGTTGTGTTTTGGGAGAAAACAAGAAGACAAAAGGACGCGCAGAGCGGCAGATAAAAATCAAACGTTATTTGTAACGAAACTGAGAAAAAAAAAGGGATGGACTGATAATCTAAAAGCTTATCACTTTTTCTGTGCCACCAGTAAGCAGCTACATGAGTGCTGGGGTTTTTGGGGCCTTTTTCAGCTTTATTAACAGACAAGTTGAAGAAAGGACAGGAAAGCAGAGGGAGAGAGATGGGGGAAGACATGTGGCAAAGGGCCGCAGGTCAGATTTGAACCTGGGCCGTATGGCACGTGGTCGCCCGCTCAACACACTGTGCTAAACCGGCGCCTGATTGTTTATTGTCTTCTCCCTTCTGAACTTGGCATCTTGCAGACCTTGTTTAGAGTTTGTGTTAGCTGTTGCGTCTCTGTATCTGTTTATTCAGGTGCAGCATCCTGCTACGGCAGCAACCTCTGAACTTTTGCTCCGGCCCCATGTGCTCTCAGGCTGTGTGGTGACAGCAGTGTCCACCCAGTCAACCCCCTTCTGTTGTAGCTACAACAGCTTTGCATTGCAATGAGGGGAAAAGCAAGAATGTTTGGCTTTATTGTCTAATCCCCACATTGTAATTATATTATTACATTACATTAATATTTATGAATGGTGTTCATTCATAAACTCTTGGCAGTTTATCTTTTAATATTATTACCAATTCTGTAGGACTGCATTTTTAATGCTTTTTTATTTATTTGTTATGAAGCTTTGGATGTATAAAATAAGGTTTCTTTGACACTGTGTGTTTGGGGGAAGCAAACAGAGGTGGTGTTTACCTTCAGTGTTTGTCGCCCATTGTATTTAACTGTGAGATGTGGGCTCACACGAGGTGTGGAATCCACTTCCTTCCTCTCAAGACATTTACAAAGGCCTTATTTTGTGTGACAAACAGTAAAGCAAACAGAAAAGGCTACCTGCTATTGAAAAGATTACTCCACAGCACACCTAGTGGCCAAATATTGACATTGAAGCTCATGCAGGCAGCAAGCTTTTGCTGTCACTGGACAAAAAAAAAAATTGATAACAGCCTTTCAGCCTTAATACAGGTTGTTTGAGGTAGAGTTGTGCTGCACCCCTGCACCTCCTCTTTTCTCAGGCATTAAAAATGTTATCCCTCAACATTTCCCAGTTAGAGTTTGCCCCGTTTTTCTTTGATTGTTTGATTTATGGCAGGGTTCTGATTAATAAATGTGGCATACGTGAAACAGGAGAGGAAGCAGTCTTACCCACACATACAAGATTTTGAAGACACAGATTAAATGAAATGAAGGGGAAAAGTATACCCTTGAGCTATAAACATAAGCTGAGGGATTTCCCTACTGGAAAAGCAAGTTAGCCAGCCCACATGAAGCTAAAAGCCAGAAATGACTTATGGTTAGCTGTGTAGGGTAGGTAGGAGCATGTGTTTTGTCTGGTGGGTGGAGCACAGAGGAAAAAGTGAAGGAGAGAGAGCTGGTTTCGACCACTCCAGCTGACTGGGGCCTCTCTGTGTGGTGTTTTTTTCTTTGCATGTTCTGTGTGCAAATGTTTCCTCCCACAGTCCAAAGACATGCATGTTCGTTTAATTGGTGATTGTACACTGGCCTTTGGTGTGACTGGTTGCCTGTCTCTTATGTAATAGGCTGGTGCCTCTCGTCGGATGACACCTGGGATACACTCCAGCCCCCATCCCCCCTCCGTGACCCGAAATTCTCTAAATTTCTGGCAAATACTTGCTGCAGCTTTACGTTTTGTTTCTTTTACTTGCAAAACTGCGGCAGTACCTTCTGTTACATATGTGTGTGTAATCATAATGATCGCTGCTGTGCTCACAGTTACATAAATTACTCATGCTCTGTTTTTTTCCCAGGCAGACGACCCTTGCAGTCTACCTCATGTCTCTGGTGGGGATGATAGTTTATGCTGCTACACTCAGCCTGGGACACCTTTGGGTGGTTTTCATCACCGCTGGAGTACTTGGGTATTCTTTTATTGTTTCTTCTAACCTTTTGTTGTTGTTTTTTTTACACAAGTAATGTTATTAAAGGACTTTATTTCTACCCATTTACTACTTTGATTCTACTTCAGAATACCTTTATTTCTGTGAATCGAGAGAGAACAAACACCCCTCATGAATATAAAAATTTAGAAAGATACTTTGGGTTTGTTAAAAAAAAAGAAGACCAAAAATAGCAAAATATGGGATGTATCCTTAGTAGGCAAGTGAGTGGGCTATTGTATTTATACATTTTAAAAGTATGTATAAAAGTATGTGTGCGTACTTTCGATTCAGCCGTTGAAACATACAAAAATCTTTGTGCAGCTCACACAAACAGACACTTCTGTCATGTCCTAAATCCTGCTGCTGTTCATTTCCCTCGGCGCAGTACCTCTGTTGACATTTGCAATAATAATTTACAGCCCTGGTTGTTTCAGCTTCTACAAACATGTAGACCCTACAAAGTTTAGATAAAGGCCTGCATTTGCACCTAAACTCAAGAGAAAAGGTAAAATGTCCTTATGTAAATAAATAAATATGTGCATATATGTGCATTAATTTAACTTAACTGAAATGTGTTTCATCAAGAAAACCCCCTCACAGTGATGTTTTCCTGGAAGCCCATGCTGCAGAGCAAAACAAAGCAAAACAAAAAAATAGAGACCGCGAGAGTATGTCAGATAGTAACAATGGTGCAGGATTATTTCAGATCACAAAAATAAAAATACATAACCTTTATGCACTGGGAAAACCATACCATTTAAATGTTTACAGGGGAAATCATCTACTACGTTTCCTCTGGGTTGCCTCTCTCTTCTTGGAATTAAAAAGCAAGCTTATTCATCCAGTTTAACCATTATGTGGCTGTTTTGAAATGATTACACCCTCAGCAGCACACAGTGATCTTCCAGATCGGTCTTCCTTTCCTCTGGAAGTGCATCTGCATAATGCATGACAGACATAACTTTAGCCTTTTTTTTTAACAGCATTTTTTAAAGAAATGTGCTTGACATTCAAGGTCATCGTATCTGCTGCTTTGTGGTCTCCGTATCAAAGGATTTTTATTGGCAGAAGAGAAGAAATGTGTCTGTCTGCTGACTCAGACTGATGTGTTTTGCTATTGCAGCCATGTCAGAAGCTTTTGATTTGAGTTTCACTTGCTGTCACTTTAATGGAAGAACAACACTCTGCTGTTGAATGAGAAAAAGAATCTGATGTCACTGGACTGTTTTGAAAAACCTGCTGTTCCTGTATAACTTCTCCAGTGTAATTAACTTGAGACTACATGAGTGTTGAATTCCTGGAAGAACAATCAAATGTTGTAGGTACAAAGTGTTCATGCACTTGTCAGCTATCATGATAAGGGGCATTTTATTGAACAGAGCCAATGTCCTATTTACACATTTACATGTACAAAACTGTAGCAAAAAGGGAGCAGCAATTAAATAAACTCGCAAATTCTTTTTTTATGCTTATCGTGCATCCTTGTGTCCAGGTTCTTCATGACGGGCTACCTGCCACTGGGCTTTGAATTTGCAGTCGAACTGACATACCCGGAGTCAGAGGGAACGTCTTCTGGCCTCCTCAACTGCTCAGCACAGGTACAGATCAATGACCAGCACAGTTGTTTTCAGTGTAATAGCAAAAAAGAAGAAAAAAACCAATGAAATGATGGATGAAAGCTGTGTTCACTCCACGGAAAAAGTGAGTCATTCACCCTGTTGCTCTGGAGGAATTGACTCACTATACTGTAAATGCAGGTTTTCACAGGAATTTTGGGTATAAACAATAAAGTGGGATTTTGTTGACGGCTGGCATTGCTTCGGAATAATGTGCTTTTGTGGGGGGTTTTGGCGTTATGAGGCAATTTTGACTTCCTTGTTTATATATTTATTTTATTGTTTTGTTTATGCATTTGTAATGCCTGTTCATAAGCAGGCAAGACAGATTCTCTCAACATCACGGCAACTGTGCGTGATATATTTGCAAAAACTGCCTTCATCTGGTGCATAAACATATTCGCCAGCTGCAGAAGATCCAAGATGCATGAAAATGAACACCAAGTTCAAGGATGGGGTTTGGTCTGCATCCTTCCTGGGTGCGTGCAAGTGCTCGCTTTAATCCTAACTACCCATGTTCCTCACCCATACACACAGGTGTTCGGAATTATATTCACCATTTGCCAAGGGAAGATCATTGACGATTACGGCACGCTGGCAGGAAACATCTTCTTGTGTGTCTTTCTTCTGATAGGCACAATAATGACAGGTAAGAACTCTGTGACTGTGAAAAATACACAGGTTTGAGTCATAATAGAGTACTGATTTAATGTCACACATACAGAAATGCATAAGAATTGTCTTTGCTGTCACTTTATCCTGTTACGAGTTTACTAATACTCCTGTGTAAGAATGCCATGTTCCTAGAAAGCAGGGCTTAGTTATGGTGTAATTAGGAGGAATACTTGAGAGCATAATGCTATTTTTTATTGCACTGGACACATAACAGACAAATTTGTCACCTCTTTACAAGAAGGCTGTCTGCAGCTCAGATAAAACAAAGTCTTGAGGTGGCGTTCTGCGTCATTCTTCATCATCGCTAGGAAGAGATTTTCTTTGAAATGAGAGAACAACAAAGCTGTATACAACTAAACTGTTCAGAGGGAGGAGTGGTGAACATTCTCTTAAGCCCTGGAACCATTTAGTAAAGAAAGTGCATAGCTCTACAGACATACACTCAGCAGGGGTGTGTTTTCAGGTAATAAGGGTGATTTCATAACCACTTTTTTCATGACCCATCGATGGGTTTAGGAGCAATGTTTAACTTTTTTAAAGTGTCTTAACCTTTAATGAGACTTCTCTGTTCATAAAGGTCAACAGACTGACTCACTCATTGCTTTTTGTTCATATGAGTAAACGTCTTGTTGTGGTCATAAAGTTTTAAAAGAAAAACAAAGCTTCTGTAAAAAAAAAAAAAAGTCTGCTCTCCGCTTGGTGATATACTTTTATATGGAGTTTAAAAAAGAACATAAAGGCACCATTAACAGGCAAGGCTGCGATTGTTTTTGTAAAATATTCTCCCCCTTCCGTGAAAATTGAAGTTAATTATTAAATTACAATCACGCTGTTTTTTTTAATAATTGCTCTTGACCCGAGTTTCTCATCGGGCTTTGTTGTTGTTAGATTTGCATTGGTGGCCACACACTCTTTGAAAATAGTTAACAAAGTGTCTTATAATTGAATGCCACTATTAAGACTTGAACGTCACTGTGCATAGGAGCCACCTACTGGATAGTCACTATTATTACTTCATTTCAATAAACTGTTTAACCTGTGTGAAGTAATACGATCCTGTTTTACTTGTGTTCGTCTCTGTGTTTGCAGTAGAGGATCCATGAGCTAATGCAGACTTAACCCTCTCTCTGTCTTTCTTTTTCTGCAGCTTTAATCAAGTCTGATCTAAGGAGGCAAAATGCTAACCTGCAGGCCAAAGCAGCCGTAAGTTTTGAAGCAAGCCAAGGGTGTAGCGCTTTGTTTGTTTGTTTGTTGGGGATATGAAACAAAAGCTGTGGTACTATAAAGTCAAATAGGCCTTTTTCATGGAAGACATTTTGACATGTCAGTGTAGGAAAAGCATTTTCTTCTTCTTTCTTTGGCTGCTCCCTTCAGATGTCGCCACAGGGGATCATCTGCATCCATCTCACCCTTTCACTTGGATCCTCTGCATATCATTCATGAATCGTCTCTGTGGTCTTTCTCTTTTCCTCCTGCCTGGCAGCTCCATATTCAACATCTTTTGTCCACTATAACCACTGTCCACTTCTCTGCTCATGTCCAAACCATGTCCGCATCTCTAACTTTGCCTCCAAACCGCTCCGCCTGAGCTCTCCCTCTGCCTCTGATGTACTCATTCTGTCTTGCTTCTACTGACTTTCATTCCTCTTTTCTCCAGAGCATACCGCCGCCTCTCCACATTCTTTTCCACCCGCTCTCCACTCTCACTACAGATCACAACATCATCATCCACAGAGACTCCTGCCTGACTAATCTGTCAACCTCTCCATCACCACTCCAAACACGAATGGGCTCAGAATCAATCATTGATGTAATACCACCCCCTCCTTTAATCCATCTGTCACTACTACCGCACATCGTGCCACTGTCTAGCTGTCCTCATGCATATCCTGCACCACCTTTGCATGCCACTCCTGACTTCCTCACGCACCACCACAGTTCCTCTCTTGGCATTCTATCATGTATTTTCTCTAAATCCACAAACACACAGTCCAAGTCCTTCTGATCTTCTCTATACTCCATCAACATCGGCTTTATCCCTCTGTAGTTACTACAGCTCTGCACATCCCCCTTGTTATTGAAAAGCAATACCAGAACCCTGTACTGCAACAGATTACATAAATAAAATATGTTAGTAGAGTGTCAAAATGTCTACTGTGAAAATGATCCATGTGTTAAGTGTTTTTCTGTCGTGAGCGATAAGTCACCTGTGCATCCCGGGCTCCGCAGAGGAGGACTGTTTTTTGCCTTTGTCTTCTGTGATCCTGCATGTGTGCACCGTTTAGCTAAAAGACGCTGTTGAATATTTACTGACTCTGTTGGCACTCTGCACACTTAAATATTCTGATGTACATCTTAAACTTTTATGGAACTTGTCAACCATTACGACTTTATGGTTGTGATTTTCCTCTGTTCTTAAGTCATTCTGTCACCAAACATTTCTTTTTCTTTCCGGGTGGGTCTCCAAGATCTGTGGTGAAGTTGCTGATAAGTGCTTAAAGTTTAATTCCTCACATATACATAAATGTGTTTCAGTCTCTCAAGTCATCTTAAAAGGGGACATATTAAACTAATTTTTAGCTCAAGATTTTTACACTTGGACTCTACTAAGGCTTCTTCTGATTGGCTGCCCCTCACAAATGGAGCATTTAAATAGCAGGTGTCTGTTTAAGATGAATATGTTATTATTAATATGAACACAGAGCCAAGCTTTGTGAAACTGAGCACTTAGAACACAGTGAAGCCTGAGCTTTTCGTGTACATACTCTGGCCTCACTATTTGAAACTGATTAGCAGGAGCAACCACTAAACGTATAAAATATATATATATATATGACTGTATTTAGAGAACAGATTCTGGTGAACTTCACTCCAGACTGGAGCCCCACTCCTCTATAAACACTGAATGAGAAGTGATCAAAAGCATTTGTTTTAGGCGGAGAGGCACAAGTCAGGACAAGACTACGGAGCCACATCGCTAATCTCCGAGCAGCAGACTTCTTCTCAAGCCTGATCAATAAAACCTTTCTGCTTCCACAATAAAAATAAAAACAAATCTCAAATCTTAGCTCATCATAAAGGTGCACAAAGGTAGGAGCACAAAGCAATCACCACACACTGCCACTGATCAAGAGCACCTGCTGTACACCCTTTTCACTGTTACACCTGTTTTACTGTCTCTGTGTGTTTCTGAGGATCATTCAAAAAAAAATCATAATTCCACAATCATGAAAATCATGTGATTTTTGATTCTTTCCCATGAAGCCCTTTTGATTGTTTCAGTAGCAATTTTAATAAAATCAGATAAAGTTACTTAAGGCCAATTAAGTCAGCTGGGGGTAATCATTAACCCCTGCATGAACTGTATACCTGTTGATTCCAAAAAACTTCCTCACATTGGATTACATCTACTTCCAATTATCCTATTTTTGAACAGCTGACTGGCTTAAACTTCCCTCGTAAATGCGAATGGCACATCCATATAGAAATAAAACAGCGCATCTTATCACAGTAGGAAATCAAGAACAAGATCATACAGCTCATCATGCCGTATGATTCACTTTAGTGTTCTCGTGTTTTAGGAGGCCGGTGTGTGAAGTTGTTGCCTGCGGCACAGCTTTGATTGGATTTGAATCACAGTGTAGTGTTTGTGATTTTTCAGATGAAGTCAGCGCGGTACTACTAATTTTCCTGTTCTTGCCTGTTGTTTCCTTTGCTTGCTTACAGCGCTGTCTTATATCCTACTAATAGCACCAGAAATTTCATCCAGTTAAGAGTATGGCGCTCAACATGAATGGAAAAAACTCCTTGCTGGTTGGATCTTGGCTCAATCCCCTTTTTCACTCTGTCTTTGCTTTAGTTATTTAAAATCATGAAAATGTAATTTTTTGGTTAATGATTATGTAAAAAGGAATGAAAAACAACATATATATAGCAATAACCAACATTAAACTGATTAGTCTTTAACAATAAGCTATAACTGATCTTCTGCCCTTCTTTAAGAGAAAATCAAACCTGTGAAGTTTTTTTTTCATATGAAATCTTTTTTACTGATTGAACAGTTGCATCGTTTTTTCCTCCCAGCACGCTGTGATTGTGGCAAAAAACTTTCAGACATTGATTTTTGGAGTCACCCTGCAGACACATAATTTTATCTCAAAGTTTTCTTGATCTTTGAGAGTATTTCTTCACCTCCACAGCTCGTTTTTTACTGTCGGTCTCCAGTGAAATTTAAAGCCAGAAGTGCTCTCATTTATGCTAACAGTGTTCAGTCAGTTAACTTCATCTTTGACTCGAGTGTCACAAAGGTTTTGAAGAGTCAGATGCTTTACAGCTCTTGAACCCATCTTATCTGTTAATTAAGGTTGTAAGCAGGTTCATTTTACAAGTAGGAATGTGATAAAAACCTTTACACTTGGCCCAATCATTGATTTTTTTTTTTTCTATTTATAAGAGTAAACAAAAAAGAAAGTTAACACTTGAAGCAGCTCATTTTTAACCTTTCTGTCCTTTGTCGTGTTAATACTATTTGCAAAACATTTATATTTAAATTCACTGACATTTTTTCAGTGCTTAGATATGCTATAACACGTAGCACAATTCTTTTCTTTCATATTTAACAAATTCAGTTATTTTATAAGCTAATTTATCTGTCTTAGGGTGTTTCTTTACATAGTGTGTATGAATATGCACATAAGCTATCTTTATGTTTAGTTGAGCATCAAGCCACTACCATGACCTGGATGACTGAGAACGTACACAGACGTGCCAGGCAAATGTTTTTTTTAATGACTCCAGAGAGTCTTTTGGTGGAAGTTAGCCCAGACAGACTAAAGTCTACAGAGACAAAGGGCGTTTTTTGTGTTGAATGCATAAAAAAAAAAAAAAACACCGATCTGACCCGTCTCTTTTGATTTCCAGGATCCTTCCGACTGGCACAATGGAAGCCTGAATGCACCTTCTGTTATCATTGAAGCCAAGCTTTAGACACAAACACACTAACAAGCCTCAAAAATGACCGTGATCTCATTCCTGTCATAGTGCAAAGGAAGCCTTTAGATCAACTTGACGGCTAAGAAGAGCTTGTGTAGATCTGTATAATTACATGAATGAAAATAATGTCACTAATCAGAAATATTTTTGTAATATTTAAATATAAATGTTATGAGTGAATCTGCGAGACAAATCTGAGAAACTTTTGTGCCTCAACCGTTTAATTGGTATAGTGCACTGCTGATTATGTATACAATGAAAAATCTTTTTTTTTCACTGTATGCAATATGTAAATACAGTGTAGGATTTCTAGAAATTTTAGGGAGAGATTTTTTAATGAAATTAGGGAACTATTTATTTAGAATTCAGGGAAAGATTTAGAAAGGTTCGCTAATCCATAGCTTCTACTGTGAGGGAAGAACAAAAAAAAATATGATGCATGATGCAAGGTTGTGTTGTATTTTTGTAACATCAATCTTGTTTTACTTTAACATGAAATAAAAGCATTGCATAACAATTTTGATTCATTTGTTTTTTGTCTCATGCGTGGTGCAGGCAGAAACACAGTGTGCTCACTGTTAAAACATAACTCAAACACAAATGCACCACACCCATCACAGGCCTGAGAGTAGAGACATGCACTATTGTTACTGTTACACAGTTTTAGTGTTTAAATTGTTTTTAAATGGAGGCATCTGACTCGACCCAAATTTGTTCTGCAGTTTCACAAAGATCTCAACAAAATACAGCGGAGCCAGAAGTAAAGTACTCATCTAAATGTCAAGAATGACCCAAGAAGTCTTTTTGTTGTGGCCTTGATCTCCACATTGTGACATCAGTCTGGCATTACAAGAACAGGAATAAGACACTGAGATAGCCTAAGTCGATAGAGGAGCTGGTGCCATTCATGTGAAACTAACTGGCACGTAAAAACTGATTAATTTAGATGATTTTTCTACAGTGTTGTACGTCATAGTAATGAATCTGCTATTCAAATGTGTCATTCTGTTATCTGGATCCTGTGCACTGATAACACTGTACTGAGTTATGTTTAAAGATAAACACGTTACTCTCTTACAGTACACAAATCTACATGCACACGTTGGGACTATGGTTCCAAAGGAACTATAGTCTAAGTTGTTGATGAGAAGATTAAATCAAACAGCACATGGCAGAGCCCAGCACTCTCCCTGATCTGATTTAAACCAAGACACTTTTTGAAAATTGCAATTCAAACGTAAAAGGCTGCTATGATAAAAGGCGGCAGGTACAAATGACTCCAAAAACAAAAGCATGATGTTTTTCTGTCCTTCAGTGAAACAGGGAAGCGGTATGCACATCATACCCGTCTGTTTGGTCTGATGAATATAGCATTCAGCTGGATCAGAGTCATTAGATTGCCATTGTTTATCCAAATTCCACTTTACAAATATACATGAAGGGCTTTGTGTGCCTCATTCGACCACACGGTGGTAGCAGTGTTACATGAAGACAGGCACAGGATTGTCTGAGGGGGGGCGGGGAAGGGTGGGGGGGCAAAAAGATAATTCATTTACATTTTGGGGGCTTATTGATTGCAATTTAATTAACTTTAAAAGTGTCGGGTGCAGATTAACCTGACAATATTTATCTTATGCATAAAGCAAGATGACAATGGTGAACTTCTCATTGGCATGAAGAGATAACTGGCCTCTGAGCAGTTCTGTTATGAGATCATCCTGACTTAAGGCCAGTACTGAGAGAGCCGTTCTTGGATGATCTCATTGTTCTCTAGTTAGCCTGTGACTGATCCCTTGGCACAGATATGTTTCTAGATTTTCAGTCATGGGTTTTTCGTGGTGCTACAGGTTCATCAGCTTATAAATATGTGGAAATACTACTGAGCAGTAGTATTTCAGTTCTGCTGTCACTCACTCCCCAGCAAGGCTGCTTTTAAGATTTTATCAAATTTGTCAAGAAGTGAAGCAGGACGAGAAAGCTGTAGAGAGAATTTCTGGGGCTCATATTTTTGCCTTGTACCGCACAGCAGACACAGTACTAGGAGTTTTATTAATGTGGAATACATGAACCGCACGCAGAAAGGTCACAAAAGCATGAGGACAGGCAGGGTGTGACCTCTGTCTCACTAGGGAAACTCCTGCCCACCCACGTGTAGAAATGGATGTTTGAATAAGGCCCCTTGTACCAGTATGACATTTCAGAGCTGCTTGGAAGAACTTACTGTACATGCAGAAGGAAGGTTGGGTAACTTGTTTCTTACCGAGTGCTTCTGCTTGTCTGTTGTCACTTCTTTAGTGGCTTTAGTTTTCTGCTCTAAATACCAACAAGTGTGTGTCTCAGTGGATTGAAGTTACATGTAGGTAGAATAATTTTTTCTTCTTGCCAGTTCATAAAATAGGGCCTGTCACAGTTGGAAAACCACAACACTGTACTGGGTGAGCTAAGATATGTAATTTTATACTGGGTTATAAATAACAGGTGTGACATTGCAGAGCTGAAATAAACCAGGTGAACATTTTTTAGGTTCCTGGGGCTCAGTATCACAGAGACGGTTATTAGACCTCTCTACTCTGGCAAAGAAAACTTCTTAAAGAATCTATACAAGGCTGAATTTCCAGGCCTTTCTAACTTGTAAATAGCTGCAACAGACAAATAACTGAAGAGTCTGTAGTGGGTTGATTAAAACCACCCTGATCATCATTGGCACCCATCTACCAAGCAGCGTAGATGCATTTTATATGTATTTGTGTAAATGCCGTTTGGTTCTACAACTGTATATTGCATAGTGGTAAATGCTCTCCTTAATCTCTTGAAAAGACATTTCACCTCTCATCCATGAGGCTATTTCAGACAAACGGTGGAGAGTCTCAGATACCTTGACCTGGATGACTGAGAATGTAGATAGGCCATTCAAGGAAAATTGCTCAAAACAACAAAACAGACCAATCCTTTTGTGTAGCACCCATCCAGCCTCTTATCCAGTTCAGGACCATTGGAGGCTAGAGTGCTGGAGCCTATTCCAGCTGTCAGGTCTGAACAGGGTGCACCTTGGACAGGTCACCAGTCTATGACAGGGCTAACACAAAGAGAGAGACAACCATTCACATTTATGGCCAATTTAGAATCAAACATCAACTAAATACGCCTGTGTTCGGACTATGAGGGGATGCCAAAGTACTCGGAGAGAACCCACGCAGGCATACGGAGAATTTGCAATAACTCCATACAGAAAGGACCCAGCCAGCCGTTGGCTTCAAACCCAAAGACCTTCTTTGCCATGAGGCAGCCATGCTAACGAGCGACCAAATTTAGAAGTCACAATCACAATCAACATTCATTTTTGTCTAACAACAAATATCTTGTAATCTTATAGCTTTTAGAGGTGCCAACAGGCATTTCTATTTTCAATAGAACTCATGCTAAACTAAGCTTACCACTTTAGCTAGGCCTATACTTAAAACACACACACATAAAGACACACACACACAGAGCATGAGCCAGGTTAGTGCTGGCCTCACACACGAGTGCTAGATCATGCTATCAAAGTCTCAACAAGGATGTAAATCATATCATCCAACAGCAATACTCATTTAAAACAGAGCCAACTCAAGATAAATGGCACCTTCCTGTTTTTTCCCCCTTGAGCCACTGTTGTAACACACCTCATGGTACATACCGTCATATGGCCCGCTCCTAGACATGCTGAAGTATGGCCTTGTGGAACTACAAAAAATGCCAGTATTACCAGCATTACCACAGGATGGGTGATGGTGTACCTCACTCTATGGCAAGATGATTTGTTTTGCAGTGCATGATGGTAAAGTGCGTCATTACCCTGAGAGTGCTAGCTCACAGATATTATCAGCTATCCACACCATGATCCATCCTGCACCCACAAAACCAAGAAACCAAAAATACACAGTTTAAATTCTACACTATATTTAGCTTGTGCAGGAGAGGTAGCAGGAGGCAAGCATTCTGTAAGCAGTTGTTTATTTCAAAAGAGGTTTAGGGACTAGATTGTAGGCCTGATCACAGCTGGTTAGAAACTTGAAATAAACCATCAGTTTGCCAATAACACGGCCGGTTAGCGTAGGAGTGCAGATAACCATCAGACTCACAAAGCATGGATCGGATAGAAAGATGTGGAAGGAGGAGGCCGCGGTGATCACAGCATGACGCAGTGCCTCCTGTTTGTCTTGCCTTTTCAAACAGCAGCGGAGATTGATGTTGCTGGCCACATTTGACACACAGTAGTACAGAGGGAGCGGTGTGGAGCCGAGCGCTGACACATGGGTGGAAAAAGGAAGGATAGATAAAAGTCAGAATAAGAGAAATGAGAAAAACAGAGACAGACCACTAAAACACAAGAAGGTCTAGCTGACAACAGGGCTATCAAAACAACGGCAACAAAAAGACCTCTAGGAATCTTGAAACTCGGGAGATGAAAGTATTACCAGTACTGAAAGTGAAATTCAAGCAAGTGTACTAAAGACTTTGTCATTCACAGATGGCCACTCTGCGTGTTTTGGAGAGGCTGCTCAGCGAGCACCTCATCCCTGCACATTCTGGAGAAATGTAACTCGCTCGCAGATGGACTGCAGAGAAGGGAGGTGCTGCTGTGAAGTCAAACTGTAAACTGAGTCCTGATATTTAACACTGGCCTGGCGCCAGCGAAGCAGTGCTTGGTACCACTGTTTTCTTCTTCTTCACTCCACAGAGAAGATAAAAAAACAGTCTCGTTTGTCTTCTTTCAGTCATTTTTTTTCCCATGTGAGCGTGCATGTGTGTGGCCTCCTTTAGTTGTTTGAAAACATGAGTGAGATTTTGTCTGTTTGAATTTTAAGGAGTGTTGCTCACAGTAATGTCCAAAAAGTCTTGAGTGACTCAGACTTTCTTACAGTTTTTTAAAGTGGTCTTGAGCAATAGTTCTCTAGGCTTTCTGGTCTACAACCATGTGTGCAACACGGTGGAGGCTCTGTCATGGTTTAGAGCTCCATTTCAGCCAGTGATTTTAGAGATCTTGTCAAAACTGATGAAATTATGAACACACAAAAGCACCATCGGATTTTGATTAAACCTGCAGTACCATCTGGAAAGAGTCTGATTGCCAACAACTTCATTTTTTAATATGACAATGATGCCAATGCAGTAAAAGCATACCTGGACAGAAAAATACAAAGTGAAACACATTCAGTCATGGATTGGCCTGCCAGAGCTCAGACCCCAGCCAAAATCCAAAGAAGACCTTTAAATGCTCATCAAGAAGCCTGGAGAACTATTCCTGAAGACTACTTAAAAAAATGGCAAGGAAATCTGCCTAAGAGAGTTCAGCCTGCATAGAAGAATTAAGCTGGTCCTATCAAATACTGAGTTTCAAGCTTGATAGAACTGTACAAAGTCTGTTTTTTCTTTAAGTACCATATTTCCAATCATGTTTTCAAATTTCAATAAATGAACCTAAATCTAGCGAAGTAGTTAATGCTCAGAAGTCGCCTCTGAAGGTATTCAGACTGGACTTAAATTTCAGGCACACAGCCTTTATCAACACTGTCATTTTTTCCAGTAGACCTAGAACATTTAAACAATCTTATTAAACATCCATACTCTATAATTATCTGCAATTTTTCAATAACATCACATCATGGCGAGTTTTGTGTGGTCTGCTAAAGCGCAAAAAACACTTGCCTTAAAATTTCTGTCATGCAAAACAGAACAAAAATGGGCGTTTGCACACTGTGTTGTGGCTGTGTTGATTAGCTACTGCAGTTGGGGACTAATTTCTTCCAGTATTCCCCAAGGCTTATGTGTTGTTTTAATTTTATTGTACATGGGAGAAATGGCTCAGTGGATATAAAAATGGAAAAATCACTTAATTTTCCTCCACTACTCAGCTACTGTTTTGGCTTTTAGAGCTCACTCCTCCGCCTACACAGTCGTTCGCAGACTGGGTCGCCATTAAACGCTTTATGTTTGTGGGCATGTAGAGGTGACGGTCCCACCAAATCCTGTCACTGACACATTGACAAACAGTCTTGTTGGACACGTGGAACATTTTCTACTGTAAAGCACACATTTTGTGACAAGCGGGGTATTCATGCAAAGGCTTGCAGCAAACGCTCTTTGATTTACCTTTAAAGTTTCTTCTAAGGGGCCTGGGTCATAACTCTGAGAAGAGGTTGCTCTGGCGCTTCAGGTTTCAAAGCTGGCAGGCTGATTAGAGTGTGCAAGGTTTGTGAGCATTGGCACTAACGCACAGCACCAGGCTTTGAGGCTCCAGATTAACCTGCACAGTAGTTAAATAAACACACATCCACGCATGGCCGCATGAATGGGCGTTTCATCACCGCTCGCTACGTTTCCGTGATAGTACTGGACTTGACTGCACTCCACGATGCAATTAAAAATAACAGTCAAGCGCAAAACCATATGTGAAATACTGACCTGCAGAGAGGTATATGGGTGCAGTGTACCTTCACTTTTTCACTTTTGGAGGTTTTCCATACCTTTTTTTTACCCATGAGATTTGGTTTAGATGGTGAGGTTGTTTGCTGCTTCCTCTGATCAAGTCCAGGATTGAGAACCTTGGTCCAAGTAAAATTACATCAAGACCAAAATGGCTTGACCCCAGCATGTCTGTGTATGTGTGTGAGAGAGAGAGAGTTAGAAAATCAGGGATAGAGTGGGGGTTGGCTTTCAGACAACTGCAGGACAGAGGGCTTAGTGGGGTGTAAGGTAAACCCCTGTGGCAGCAGGTCATGTTAAAACAGCATAGACAAGGGGGGTGGAGGGGCAGGGGACTTGTGTTTGTATACAGGGAACCCCGGGCAGCTCAGTAAAAAGAGCTTTATTATTTAGGCCTCTGCCAAGCAGAGATCAGGGTGGAAAATGCACAGGATCCCCGGCGCCAAGTCCCTTGCTCTCGGAAAATCCACGCCAGAAGCGTCTAAGCGTAGGGCCTGGATTTAATCACCCAATGCAGCATTTGTCCTCAGTCTGGAGGAAAAAAAAATTACAATCAGTCTACATCTATATGACCCTCAACCTTTTCTCTTAAAACTTCTTAAAAAGACACATTTCCTTCCATGTGCAGTTTTAATTTGGGGGCCAAAAAGGGAAATGACTGAAAATAAACTGCTAAAATAACTTAATGTAACTTGTTCTGCAACTCCATACTTGTTGATAAGGTATATAGCTTGATAAGGCACTTTTTAAAGTGGAAAATAATATTATTTTCCCGACATCAGTAATTATGCTTTCCAGAAACGACAGCACTGCAAAAGACAGAGTTATTAGTTAATAAATAGGAACTAAAGCTTTTCTTTCAAAGCTGGGGTCTGAATTCAACAGATAAGCCTCAAGGTGAACATCCTGGTAGTTGCTGTCTTTGCACTGGGAGTGAGATCTGACTGAAAATTGTGCACACTCATACCCACATACCCACAAATCCTACCCTGCTTTATCATTTTACTCATTCTAAATGGGACCATGATTTATGAAATGAAAATAATGTTTGTACTGAAGAAAAATTGAATAGAGCAAATAAGTCCATATCTTCAGTAGGTAGGTGTTTTCTGAGGTCATAAATTGAGCGAAAACTCAGTCATTAACTTCTATTCGAGTAGCCTCCTTTCCAGCCATACAGGTTTAAGGCATTTCGTTTATTATGCATTCTGTGGTCTGAATCCAGTAAATCAGAAGGTAGTGATATACTGGAAATGGGCAAAAAGCTCTGTCATAATGAAACTGTCACTGTTCCCATTTACTCGTGGGCAAATCCAATAGTGCAGAGCTCCAGAGCCAAAGTGCTCATCACTGCAGAGATCCTGGACAGTTCACGCCATAAAGTTCAATAAAAGCGATAAAACACACTGATAACACGGTCGGCAAATGGTTTTAGGTCTTAGCTGTTGTGGTTTGTTTGTCGATGGAAACTTCTGCACCCGTAACTTGGAGCTGTTATCAGAAAAACACAGTCTTTGGTTTATTATCTGGCATATTTTTATAATTTTTTCCACATCTAAGCGGTTAGATTTTAAAGCTGAAAAAGTGTGGAAAAATAATAGCAGTCAAGCACGCCGTCTGATTTCTGTGCTTGCTTCATAACACCACCATTTATTAGTGTTTTTAGCAGAAAAAAATTCAGGACAAATCTGAGGATTGTTGAAGGAAATATTTTTCTCACACCCTGCCTACAGGCAAAGTTCTATCTGCTTCAAATCACCCACCTTGCATTTTCTGCCCAGAAAGGACAAGCTTGCTTGCTTTCCTTCCTATAAGCCAGCGGCAATGACCTCAGTTTTAATGAAGACCAGCAGGTGCCTGTTTTCTTCCCCTTCACCAAACAGTGCCACACACCCATAATTACTTCACTTTGCCTGCATGAAAACTGAAATTATCAGAACTGCACCAGTAACGCCTGAATATGTCCGAGGTGAATGTTGGAGATTCTGTGACAAACTCATTCCAGTTTACCTTTGCTCTGATTCGTAAGGTACGCGGATTGTATTACATCACATTTTTAGATAGAATGGACTGTTGGAAAAGTTTAACATATTGTCCAGTCCTTGTTTCGCCTGTTGTATACAACACATTGAATTCAATCACTGACATGCACAAGACAGCAACAAGATAGTGATGGCCGTGAAGCTCAAGAGGAGGTGAAATCACCAGGGGGTTATAGTGGTGTTCTGGTATCTTTAGTCAATGTGTAATTAAGTTACAGTTTAATACAACACAAGCTTTTTAACACAAAATGATATCAAGTGAGTTCATTTGTCATATGCTGCAGCCTGGCAGTCCTTTCAGCAGATGCTCCAGCAATAGGCAAGTCTCCACCTGGTCCTGCCTGCACACGTCCTTTTTTTCCATCTCATCCTTGTCGTGCACCCATGCACGCAGCTGTCAGTAAAGCTGCATTTGCAGTACTGCAGCATCTAGCTAGCTTCACAGAATAGAAGAAAGTAAAATTCATCACTTTTTTATTTAAGGAAAATTTAGGGAAAATTTTCATTCTCAGAATCATTGCTGGCGATTGCTGGGTGAAACTGGCAAAGAGATAAACGCTGCAGTGCCGAAAACGTCCTTCAGAAGATAAGATAAGATAAGATAAGAATAACTTTATTTATCCCGAGGGAAATTCTTTTGTCATATACATGCTCAAAGCAGCAAGAGAGACAGAGGAACAGATGAATAAGATATACAATATATACAATAAAGAATAGTAGTATACAGTAATATACAGAAGGATAGTGCAAATATAGTATCAAACAACTCCAGTGAAGTAACAATATAACTATATGCTGGAGAATAAATAACTTAACTATCGGTGCAGGCGATTCTAGAAAGTGACATTGTATTTTGCAATTGAATAAAGGGAGTAGCAGCGTATGATGGGGAGATGAAACAAATATTCAATAAGGTACTGATGGGTGATATTGCACGGTCTGAAAGGGAACAGAATAACATTGGTATTAGTCTCAGGAAAATCACCTACAGAGTGAGGAAGAGTTGTACAGTCTTATTGCCACCGGTACAAAGGATTTACTGTGGCGGTCAGTTCTGCATTTCGGAGCGATGAGTCTTTTGCTGCATTTGCTCCGATGGTCCATCATGG